>JACEGR010004389.1:0-88067 GCA_014170235.1 Listronotus bonariensis
CATGATGCCCATATTTTTAGAGCACCCTGTATAATTCTCAATAATTTTAAATCATGCTCCTAACACACCCACATATGCCTGTAAAGTTAGGGATTCCTGGACCATTTTTCCTAGTCATTACTAACAAGCTAATTTTTCGCGAGTAGATTTATTTTGACGAGACGACCAATTTTTTCCTCCCAACAATTTTCATTGGTGGTAGCATACAGGGGTAGCAGGGATTAAAGTAATTTTTTTTTCTAACCGTATTCGTCGAAGTGGTTTACTATTTGCCAAACAATTTGCTGCCAATTCAATCCTTGACCCTCCCGTAAATCATCCAATTCCAACGGTTACCCCAGTTCCTCATAAAATGCCCGATATTATTTTTAAAGTAAAACACATTAAGCGTATCCTTTCCTCCCTTAACACCAAGAAATCGTCTGGGCTGGATGGCATTCCAGCAAATATGCTCCAGAACTTGCACCAATCTTAACTCGGCTCTTTCGAATTTCTTACGACACAGGTATCTTTCCGAAGAGCTGGAAAGCTGCACGTGTTCAACCTATTCCCAAAAAAAGGATCTAAATCTCTTCCATCTAACTATAGACCAATTTCAATTCTCTCAGTTCTTTGTAAAGTAATGGAAAAATTAATTAATTCACAAATTCTTAAGTACTTAGAAAAAAACACAAATTTTGCACGACAGGCAGTATGGATTTCGCCACAAAAGATCTACAGCAGATCTTCTTTCCTTCGTATCACACTGTTGGAATAAGTCTCTTGAGTTTCTAGGTGAGTCCCAAATCGTTGCTCTTGATATATCCAAAGCTTTTGACCAGGTCTGGCATGCCGCACTTCTTAATAAACTTCCCTCTTATGGTCTTTCAACTAAACTCTGTACTTGGCTCTCTAGTTATCTATCTGATCGACGTATATCAGTTATTGTGGACGGCCATTCTTCAAGCTTTCACCAATTAAATGCTGGAGTCCCTCAGGGCTCAGCTCTGGCACCAACATTGTTTCTTCTTCACATTAACGACCTTCTCTCGTCCACAACTAATTCCATTCATAGTTTCGCCGACGATAGTACCCTTCACTCCAGTTTTCAGGTTCCTAAACCCATCACTAAACCTGACTTGGAAAATAAACGCAGAGCGATACAGATATCTCTTTCGCAGAATCTTAATTTAATATTGGATTGGGGCGCCAAAAATCTCGTCCATTTTAATGCATCCAAAACACAATCATGTTCCTTGTCGCGAAAAGAGTCATCAAATACTTACTCATTCTCTACTTATGAGCGGCCAAGTTTTACAGAGCAAAGACACCTTCAATCTCGTGGGCGCCACATTTGAAAGTAACCTTAACTGGCATAAACACATTGTATCTATAGCCACGGCAGATTCAAAAAAGCTTGGATTTCTCTTTCGATCCAAAAGTATTTTTCCGCTTCTAATTTATACACTTTATATGTGTCCCAAATCCGACCTCCCTTGGAATATTGTTCTCATATCTGGGGCATGGCGTCCCCAACAACCCTGAGTATTCTTGATTCTATTCCAAAGAAGAGCTATT
The DNA here is from genome assembly GCA_014170235.1 of Listronotus bonariensis. Classification (NCBI taxonomy): domain Eukaryota; kingdom Metazoa; phylum Arthropoda; class Insecta; order Coleoptera; family Curculionidae; genus Listronotus; species Listronotus bonariensis. The sequence goes on from JACEGR010004389.1 coordinate 1,558, forward strand.
CGTCTCATTAATGATCCTTCACTTACAGAAAGGCTTCCCTCTCTTGCCCATCGTCGGGCTGTGGGGCATTTATCGCTTTTTTATAGGTACTCTCATGGCTTCTGCTCTGAAGAATTGTCCAGTATAGTTCCTCCACTCACGGTTCCCAACAGAGAAACTCGTGGTCCGTGGACAGGCCCCGAACTTCTCACTTTGTTTGTTCTTTTATCCCTAGAGTTTCTAGATTGTAGAACCTGCTGCCCGCGGAGGTCTTTCCTTCCCCTCAAATCTTCAAGTATTTAACTCCCGTGTCAACAAACTCCATCTTACTTCGCTTAAGACACCCACGGTACGTTAGTATTTAGGCTTTTAGCCTTCGTGGTTTGTCCAAAGATAAAAAAATAAAATAAAATTTAATAAAAATCAACCAATTAGCTCAGAAAATAATACTGCTCTATCTGATGTTCTCAAGAGTAGCCGAAATGATTTTTCCGTGTGTTCCAGAGCAGAATAATTAAATTTTTGATATAGTATAATCTATCTAAACCCCAGTCTCAAACTCTAAAATTTAATTTCAGTTTTCGTGCGGCCTCCATATTTTAGATTTCCCATTAATTATTTGACGAATAAGCACATATTTTGGGATAATATATTAAATAATTATGTATGAAACATGAGCCTATTATTAATAAGACAGTTTAAAATTTGTAATTTACAGGGTGGAACAAATTCGACGTTTTATACAGGGTGGTCCTTAAGTAATGGGCCAAAATTCAACTGAAGAATTGCGACGTTAAAATATTGCAATTAAACTAAACTTACCTTAGTTTAAAAGTTGATATTAACTAAGATAAAGGGTGTCAAAGTTTAAATATTTTTAAATTTTTTCACTAATATTTCATACGTTTTGAAAATCGTAATAAAACTCGGTATCTAGGGGCCTTTTGATATGACCTATTCATATCTGCTGTAAAGTTTAAGGTATTGGATGGTCTTTTTGTTGGGTACACGCCTGGAAAGAATGGGACCGCTTCGATCCTGGTTCCCATCACCACTAAAAGCTATAGGAAACAAATGCATTGATCAGTCAATCCATAATTATGTCAAATAACTATATACCAAATCTCATTTTTTTATCTTAAAAGGTAAAAAAGTTATAAAAAGAAACCACCTATTAGAAACACCTTAATAAAAAAAGTTGCTAAGCATTAGATATCTAAAAAGAAAACAATTTTTTAACATGCATTTTAAATGTGATAACTTTAAATTTTAATGGTAAGTTTTTTTTTATCTTTTTGACATCCCACAAAGGTCTATGCCTAAATACTAGAGTACCGTGGGTGTCAGGTTATTAGTTGCATTTCACAGCACCTTTTAGACAACGCGGTAGTGCCACCACGGTCGTTATTTTTAAATAACTACTACCTAAATATGTCTCCCCGCTGGGAATCGAACGGCCGACCTCTGGCTTCGAAGATCAAAGCTCTGTCCACTAGGCCACGGGAGAGACAAAATATTCCGACGAGGATGGGATAGTAGTAATTAAAATTATTATTAAAGGCTAAAACTTGTTGGGAATATAACCAAAAAAGACAATAATAAATAATTTTAGAATAATATCATAAATCTACAATGCAAATTAATCAATAATTCTAGAATAATATCATAAAACTTGAATGGAAATTCGTTATAATATTAGGCTCATTAAAAAATAATTACCAACTTGCATTATTGCCTCTTATTGCTAAAGTTAAATACAAACTTAATCTTTAAACTTCAAACTTTACAGGAAAAAAGAAACTTTAAAAGAGCTAACTTTACGAACTTTGTAACTTCTTGCTTGTAAGCTAGACTTGTTAACACTTAATTTATGCTCTTTCTTAAACTTTTTAAATACTTGCTTAGGAAACAAACATTTTTATTTTGAAGAAAAATCGGTCCCTTCTAGGAAAACCCAAGTTTGTCTTGATAACTTAATTTTTATTATTTAGATATTTTTAAAAAGTTTGGGAGACGCACCCTTTTGCACCAGAAGACATTTTTTGGCATATAAGAGAAAAAAACACGAGTGTCGTCCATGAGGGGTTTAGGGTAAATATTTCTTCTATTTCTTAAGAAAAAAAAACAGTTTGTTATCTCTTAAGACATATAGGGTACGACAAAAAGTGTGATTTAAAAAATTAAACACCCTGTATATTATATTGCCAGTAAAAAGATCTTTTAAAGTCCTTTAAAAATACCACATTTGATATACTTATCTTTATTAGTTTCGGAAATATGACCATCCAAATCTTAAGTTTCCCGAATATGTTTACATTATAGCGTGTATATTACGACCGTCATATTTGAACTGCATTGTTTTCTTTAAAAATTATATTTCCTTTTAGAATTTGTCTCCCCCTGGCGCAGTGAACAGAGCTTTGATCTTCGAAGCCAGAAGTCGCCGGTTCGTATCCCAGCGGTGGAGACATATTTAGGTAGTAGTTGTTTAAAAATAACGACCGTGGTGGCACTACCGCGTTGTCTAAAGGTGCTGTGAAATGCATAACTGCATGTTTCAGTGCTTGGACAACGTTGACGAAAGAGGATAAAGAAAATGGATTATACATCCAAGAGCCCGACACTCACGGTACTCCGGTATTTAGGCATATGCCTTCGTAGGATGTTAAAAAAGATAAAAAAACATAGAAACTAAGGATATCGATATAAATAAAAAAATGCTAAGAAAAGATGATGCTTTAAAATCCAAAACATTGATAAAAAAATTGTAACATGAAATTATTCCACAGTGTGTTTAAAAGTTTGGGTCAAAATGCAACTTTGGCACTTTCTTGTATAACACTTAATCCTATAAAACTTTTTGCAATTCTCACACTAAATAATAATCCTAATGGAAGCAGATACAACTGGACCAACAGTTGATTAAAATCAGTCAAAAAACCAAAAGATATTTAGGTTTAAATTTGAACAATTGTTTTTGTCCAAGAGTGTATTTCTATCGAAAAATAAACGCTTTACAAAAAAGTTTTCCATTTTTCTAAGTTACAAAATTCAAAACAAAATTTTTTTTTAATTCGTCCGTCAGATTTATCAAAAAAGTATGAGACCTTTTTTGTACAGCGTTTAATTTTCAATTGAAATAGTAGAAACTTAATTGTCTATAATTATTTTTAGTAAATTACAAAGTTAAAAAAAAACAAGAAAATATATCTTTTATAAAATTCTGTATTCTTTGACCTTCAATATTTTTTAATGGTTAGAGGTACTTAGTGTTGGAACCTTTCAAAGGATCTTCTGAATGATATTCGAAAATCGAGATATTCGAAATGTTTGGAATATTTCTTCCGAATATTCGTATTTCGTCGTGAAATATTTCATGAACGACCAGTCATGAATTTATATTCGTAAACACCGAACACAAATACGAAAGATACCGAATGAATGATGAATGATATTTATATCTACGCGTTTAATATAGACAACTCGTAAAACATACCCCAAACCATTAGTAATCAAATTAACAAAGAATATCAGCTGTAATATTTATGGTTAAATAGCGCCAAAACCCGAAAACACTCGAAATAAGACGTGAAATAATAATTCTTTCAATCGTTATTTCGACAGGATAAAAGCTTATTGGCAATGAAATATTAAATGTTTCGAAATATCTTTTGCATTTAAATATGAAATGTTTTGAAAGATGTTTCGAATATTAAAATCTTTCGAATACGAATATTCGAATATCGAAATCTTTCGAATATGCACACCACTAGTTAGAGGTTAAAAAGTATAAGAAACCCAAGGTTAGTTTATATTTATAAGGTTGCGACATATCCTCAACTTTTAGGACGTTCGAAGTCGGGGACGCAAGGAAGGGCACTCCACGAAAAAAGTTGGCAAGACTGGGTAAAATCAAAGCTGATGATCAATCCAGTGGCGTCTAGAATTTGGGCATTTCATTTTGCATTCTTTTGGAAGTGATATTTGTTGAAAGATGTAATTCAAAATGTTTTTTATTTAAAGTAAAAGAATTTACAACTAAATAATAATTAAAAACTGTTGTGTAAACGGTTTTCTACTAATACAATAAACTGTATATCTTTGGCACTGAAAAATGGGAGATGTGACGTCATAACACGTCAAAGCAATATGGCCGAATGTCGCGACCCTATATAGACCGACTTTGAAGAAACCTTGGTTTAGAACATTAAATTTTACAAAAAAAGCTTTCCTATAATTTTGCTGTATGTATGTTTTTTTTATCTTTTTGACATCCCACGAAGGTCCATTCCTAAATACCAGAGTACCGTGGGTGTCGGGTTATTAGATGTTTAACCCATCGTTCCCCCTGTTCCGTCAACGTTGTCCAAGCACTGAAACATGCAGTTGCATTTCACAGCACCTTTTTAGACAACGCGGTAGTGCCACCACGGTCGTTATTTTTAAATAACTACTACCAAAATATGTCTCCCCCGCTGGGAATCGAACCGCCGACCTCTGGCTTCGAAGATCAAAGCTCTGTCCACTAGGCCACGGGGAGACATGTGTATTATTGATAACATATATTTTAATAAACCGTTTTTAAGATATTTGTATTGAAGTTGTTTAACGTAACAGAAACACTCAAAAATATGTTAATTTAAATTAAATATTGTTTTAAAAAAACTTAAATTTTTCTTATTTATTTCACCAAGAGAATCCTAATGTATAAAGAAAAACAGGATAAACCGCAAAGAATTAATAAACATATTTTTCGAAACTTTTCCGGGAATTCACAAAGTTTTGTTTTCAATACATCAACCGGGTTTTCTCAGGTGTTTCCCGTGTTTTTCTCTCCTGGAAAATTTAATAAACTTTTGAAATTATGCGCTGACAAGAATTAATTAATGTTTGCCAATTACCCAACTGAACTTCCCAACTTTTTGTGTGTACATTATGCATATACTTTGGGAAATGAGAAAATATAACCAAAATAATTTTACTTTTTAATATTTGTGTATTTTAAATTACCTTTTATTATAAAAATATTTTTTCTTTGAATTTTTATGCAGTTTATTTATTTAAAACGAGTCACCTTGAATAATTTTCTTATTTGTAAAATTACAAAAAAATCTTAAAACACGTTAATTTTTATTTTTTTGGGGGACATATTTTGTGTCAAAATTTACTTGTTTAGAGTTATCCCTTTCCCCTAAAAACACAAATGTCAGAAAGTTTAAATTGAAAATGTTTTACAAACTCAGATGTGTTCTATCACTTCCGGTTTAGCCAAAACTACCTTAACTTTCTTATTGTAAATAAAACACCCGGTATATTTCTACCTTTTTGAATGTAAAAGACATTTCAAGTATAAAAGAAACTGCATTTGCTACTTTTTGACATCTATGCAGCAAATATTTTTAATATCTAATTCAAAGTGCCATGAAAAAGCAGATATTTCATTTATTTGTAAAGATTTGGTTCAAAATTTACTTCTTAATTTTAAGAATAAAGAAGATACTCTGGAACCAGAAATGTTTCTCCCTAATAATACAAATTAATGTGTTTCAGGATTGTTATATAAACGTAGAAATAACGATAATATACGGGGCAGTGACGGAGCCAGGGGGTGGCAGGAGTGGCCCACAGTAAATGTGGAATGTGCAGGAAACATGTGTGACCTTTTTTGTGGTCATCAATATTCCATGCCTTCAAAAAGTTTTGGTCCCCTCTAAAAATGTTCGGCCCCTCTTGGTTACCCCTAAATTAAATAAATGACTCGTTTTAATTGTATTTTTATTGCATAAAACCTAAAAGCAAGCAAAATATGACAAACAAATATGGAAGTGCCCTGTTAGAGTTTAATAAACATTGTTGAAAAAAAAAGCGACTTCAAGAAAAAATTATAATAATAAAACTCACTAAAAATTTAAAAATAATATAAAAGAAGTCAGGTAGTAAGTAAAACAAGCTTTTATTCATTTAGTAGTTATTTTTAACATTTTGAAAAGTTTATTTTTTTTTAATGGGTTTAATTTAAATAAAATGTTTATTTTCCTACGACCACTTGTAAAAATAGCAAATAGCACACTGATTTCATGCATAGAAAATGCGTTATATCACACTAGTGTTGCAAAGCACTTTACAGCACTAGTGTTGCAAAGTACTTTACAACACTGGTGTAATACATATTATGATGTCATTCTAAAAACTGCTATTGGTTTTGCAAGTGACATATTTATTGTAGTGACAGTAAAAAAACTTTTTATTTACCTTAAACGGTAGAACCCAAATTAGCGAAAATCATCTTATTTTATATTTATTAAAATTTAGGAAAAAATAAAAACATAAACAAAAATAGACATAACCACAAAAAACAACTTTCACTGACTGGCACAGTGTTGTCAGGTAAGTAGATCAAATTAAAAATCTCCCTTCTACCTTTGAGCACGTACTTTATAGAGGCAGCCTTGCCGCTTGACCGTTCGACCTAAAGCGCCAGAGAAAAAAAACCTATAGATCAAATTCCTTCCTCTCTTTCTTCGTGTACTCAAAAAACTAGTTAAATCTTTTTTAAATCCCTAATTAAACCTAAGGCTAATACACACATTATGAATCCACTTTCTTTTATCCATTCATAAATAGAATCAGACTCTTCCGACGTTGCCAAATGCTTTCCATATTTTGCATGGTAACTGACGTTTGGTAGTCGTTTTTCCTTACTTCTAGGACTTTAGGTTATGCATTTACAATTTTCATATTTTTTCTTAAAATTATGAGGAAAAACTGTTATTTTTACTTAATTTTATATGTGATGTTTAGTTTCATTAACTCGTTTTACCAATTTTACCCCACCCAGCACCCCTTTTCACTCCCCGGTCCCTTAAGTTTATTTACTGATATTTTTTAAAAAATGGAATATTTTGGATATGCACCACTTACGTTTTATTTAGAAGAGTGTCTAAAATATGTAAGAATCGATAATTTTTAAAAACACTTATAATAGCAGAAAACCGTATTAAACTATTAGCGTTATTACCTAACAAAACCATACAATTTTATTAAGTGAGGGCCTTTTTAAATTCCAAAATGATAAAAGTTATATAATGCTTCTAGGTAGGTGATTTTCGATGTAAAAATATTGTCAAAACAGTATAATATAGCAGTGAGGAAAAGTATATATCACACTAGTGTTGCAAAGTAAATATCACCCTAGTGTTGCAAAGTTCTTAATTGTTTTTTATTTTTTCTGAACAGACAAACTTTAATTTATTTATTTTTTGGTGAATAATTTGTGGTCGTAGGAAAAATAGTGTACAGTACTCGTGTGAAAATGACTTTCTTACACTCGTGGGTTTGTCGCACTCGGCTAACGCCTCGTGCTACAATATTCCCACTCGTGTGAAATTAGTCATTTTCCACACTTGTAATGTAATATACTATTGTTGCTATTTTATTTATTATTATTACTATTTAATCGATAAACATAACCAAAAAACATTGCTAGTACCTCCTTTAGTTCGGTGAAAAGGGTAAATATTAACCCAAGGTTGTCAATTCTGAATGCGCCCCTGATCCCTTCTTTTTTAACTGACTTCACGCTTTAATATTTTAGCAAATTGTAGCATATACCTACTAGAGACAGCTTTGCCGCACAATTAACGTACGGCAGAAATAAAAAATCAGGTTTAAGATTTTTCTCTTTTGCGATCCTGACTTGGTTTTTATGGGACCACAGCGAAAGTGCACTCTTTCAAATAAAAAAGTAATTTTTAAAATCAGTCCACAAACGCGGGAGTAATTGCGTAACATACACACAAAAAATCATACGCGGCGAATTGAGCAACTTCTCCTTTTTAAAGTCTGTTAAAAAGCATTCCATGAAGGCGCTGATGGAAGGCGACGTTGCCTAATTTAGTTGCCCCTGGCTTATATAATTTTAATGGTTCAATTACAGGTCACATATTAAATGGTGCACCATAATGAATTTGGCGTAAACAATAGGTCTAGTACCTTTCTTTGTTGCGATTCTAATTTGGTTTTTGGATGGGACCACCGAGGAAGTGTACTCTTTTAAATAAAAAATAAATAAATAAAATTGGTCCACAATTGACAGAGTAATTGCGTAAAATACACAAAAAAAACATACGCGGCGAATTGAGAAAGTTCTTGTCTTTGAAGTCTGTTAAAAAGCATTCCATAAAGGCGCTGATGCAAGGCGACGTTGCCTAATTTAGTTACTCCTGGCTTATATAATTTTAATAGCTCAATGACAGGACACATGTCATATTAAATGGTGCACCATAATGAATTTGGTGTAAACAATAGGTCTACTACCTTTCTCTCTTGCGATCCAAACTTGGTTTTGTATGGGACCACCGGGGAAGTGAACTCTTTTAAATAAAAAAATAAATAAATAAAATTGGTCCACAATTGACAGAGTAATTGCGTAAAATACACAAAAAAAAACAAACGCGGCGAATTGAGCAACTTCTCCTTTTTAAAGTCTGTTAAAAAGCATTTCATGAAGGCGCTGATGCAAGGCGACGTTGCCTAATTTAGTTACCCCTGGTTTATATAATTTTAATAGCTCAATGACAGGACACATATTAAATGGGACACCATAATGAATTTGGTGTAAACAGAAAATTTAACTTGCTTTCATATATCATCCCACGGTGGGTGATTATTCTCGGTATCGTGGTGGTAAATAGAAAATAATGACGATGTTTACTTCAAGGGAAACATACGAGTAGATAGCAAGCTTATGTAGATTTATACATTTAAAATTAATTATGTACGGCGTGTGCGTTTGACATAAAATAGATTCATATTAAGATTTGTTTTGGTGCGTTCCCGTTTTAGACTTTGTAATAATAATAATAAATAAAATAGAAAAAAATAAAGTTTTAAATTAAAAAATAATTAAAGAAGTACAGGGTGTTGAGAGGCATAATTAACGACCTTCGCTTTTTCACAACTCATTTCATTAATAGTTTTCCCAACGATTTATTCCAGGTTTTAGCGTCCTAAACCAATCTTTTTTACATGATTTGGAAAGCAAACGAAAAGCTATGCACATATCTCTTTCTAAGAACCTTTATTTAATATTGGATTGTGGCTCCAAAAATCACCCCATTTTATTGCATCAAAAACACAATCATGTTCCTTGTCGCGAAAAAAAAAATTAATTACTTATCCTTTACTTATGAGCGGCCAAGTTTTTCAAAGCAAAGACGCCTTTAATCTTGTGGGCGTCACATTTGAGAATAACCTTAACTAGCATAAACACATTGTATTCAAAGCCATATCAACTTGAAAAAAGCTTTAATTTCTCTTTTGAGCCAAAAGTACTTTTCTTAACTAATTTATACACTTTGCATGTGTCCCAAATTCGACCCCCTTTGAAATATTGTTTTTATTTCTGGGGATCGCGTCTCCCCAAACCCTCAGCATTCTTGATTCAATTCAAAGAAGAGCTGTTTGCATTATTATTGATCCTTTACTTACAGAGAGGCTTTCCTTCCTTGCCCATAGTTGAGCTGTTGGGGGATTTATTACTCATTTATAGGTACTTTCCAGGCTTCTGCTCTGAAAAATTATCCAATATAATTCCTCCGCTTGCAGTTCCAACAGAGAAACTCTTGGTGCCGCACGTATGCATTCCTATAATGTCCAAGTGGACAGGTCTCGGAACTTTTCATTTTGTTTGTTCTTTTATCCCTAGAGTTTCTAGAATGTGGAACCTGCGGCCCGCGGAGGTCTTGCCTCCCTCCCCCAAATCTTTAAATATTTAAGCGTGTGCCAACAAACTCCCTCTTACCTCGCTTAAGACACCCACGTGGCCCTGGTACCAAAAGGCAAGGGGGCACAGAAACTTTTTTTTGGAATGGAGATGGGTCATGTAGCACCTCGTTTTAAAGGCCCAATTTTGGGCCTCTCGTAAAATTTTCTCCTCCTTTAATGTCTTAACTTTATACAGAATACCTTTAATCTTGCTGATCAATTAATTAATCATAGTGACCAATGTTGATTATTTTGTGATCAATTGCATCCTTTTTGATTGATCCCATAGATAACCTATAATTGAGGGTGGACGAACATGCGAACTTAAAAGCGATGACAAAATACAAACACCGGCACCCCGTGCCCTCCGTTCGCGGTCTGACCGTGACGCTCCTTAGCTACCGTACTCCGAACGGAAAACCAGCACGGCGTCGACAAATTCTTTCCGATAATGCGGATAGTCTGTTTGGCGCCAGGCGTGTTCACCCTCAATTTGCTTGCGCACAAACCCGTTTTTTGCCCATGAAATTTAACCTTTGTTTCACACAGGTAATAACATTGGCAATCCATCGAGATCAGTGATTGAGCCATGTATGATTAATTTAAGGCGCTAAAATTTTTTCGATGACTTTGATATTTTAAACGCGCTGTAAAAGTTCGTGTATAAATGACCAATTCACCATATTTAGTGACCATTTATGACCATTTTGTGACCAATTCGGGACTGTTTTTTAAACCTAAAATTTTCCATTTGAAGCCGTTAAATAAATGGGGCTGGGAAAGACTTTAAATAGCTTTACGGTATAATTATTATTATCACTTTATTTTTATGTAAAAAATTTGGGAAATAAAATCTTAAAAAGAACAATATTGAAGAAGAACATATGAAGCTCCATATATGTAAATTTTTTCGCTTCAAATAAAAAAAAATATCATAAATTAGGAATCTCATATTACCCGAGAAAACTAAAACGCAATGGTGTTAAAAGTTAAGGGTTTAAATTTAAAAATATAGGGCTTGTATTTTTAAATTAATCTCTCCGAATAAAATATAATTTACATATATGTATGTTATGATAAAATTTTCTTTTAAGGTAGTAATTTAGTACAGTTATTTAAAAAAAATAGGTTTTATATTTCATCATAAAATAAATAAATAAAAAATAATAATAATTAGGAAATCACAATTAAAATATTAACACATAATATAAATAGGCCAGAGACAAGAATGAGACGAGCAACTAAATGTAAATAAATTATCCGAGAGAGAGATAGCTGCTAGGCCTTCCTTGTCTGTCTTCAAGGAAGGTAAACGCAAATAGCGCGTGAGTCGACTTTATCGTTTGCCCGCCAAATTCAAATTATATAGCTGTGCTATTTTTGCCCTTAATGTTAGGTACTTGTTTTTGTTTCCTATTAATATAAAAATATTGGGGTTTAGTTCAATAATTACACACACCTAATTAAAAATGTCATTTATTTGTTTTTTATAAAGATTTTTTCTTATAGATAACCAGGTCAATATTACCTTAAATTATCTGTTGAAAAGCACAAATTTAATATATACACTGTGATCACTAATAAAAGTCAATATTCAAAGTCCAATTAAAGGTAAAAACCACAAAATACACAATAAATCACAGAAAATGTAAACAAATCGGCCATTAAAAATATCAAACACAAATATCGAATAACATTTCGGCGTGACTGCCTGCGGCAACGTTGTCAAGTTAAAAATAGTCAATTCATGGTATATTTTCTTTCTTTTATTAGATGTGAGCCAAAAAAGGACATTAAAGTTTACATGCAGAAATTATAAACAACTTGGCAACCAGGGCAAAGCGATGATTGCTCCATCTACGATAGCCTGCCATGATGAAAGACAAAGACATATTTATTGGAACTTGCGTTAAACCAGAAAGAGATAAATACAATGGACAAATTGTTAGGACCAGTTACTCGTCTCATTGTTGTCTCTGAATAGGCTCAAAAAATATGTTTAGATTGTGCAGGGTGGTGTCTTTTCTTGGCTTTGCAAGGTATAGCGAACTAAAAGAGATAGAACAAATCTGACTGCACAATCTCGATTTCGATTTTTGGAGCAAATTCAGTAGTACAAGTAAATCATGGCTAATCTGATTCATTTTGAAGATACAGAGTTCTTTTAAATGTTGTCAATTTGGCCAAGCACTTGTTACTTGATTGATATTAGAGATAGAATAAAAAAGGGAATAGAAAAGTTTAAGAGATTTTTACATAGAATTCAGTGCGGTACCTATATTTTTTTTTATTTACTCTTATTTTAAAGTAATAATGCAAAGTTGTTTTTTCTAATAAAAGATACCCTGTATATTTTATTATTAATAGCAAGGTCTCCTTAAAAGCCTAAAAATATCACACTTGATATATTTAATTTGTCATAGTTTCAGATATATAGCCATCGTCAGGAATTCGATAAGAAAATGTCATTTTTTAAATAAAAGACCCTGTATATTCTATTATTATTAAATAGTTATTTTTGTACCAAGGGCGTAAAATAGCACTTTTACGCCCGCGGCTAAAATTTGTTGCCCGAGCTCCGCGAGGGCAACAACCAGCTGTGGGCGTAAAAGTGCTTTACGCCAGAGGTGCAAACAATATTTTTGTACGACTAAAATTAATACACAAGCATTCTCTGTAGTTAGAAGAAAATTTTCCAGCTTTTAATATTTCGAATTGTAATCAGTATACTTTTAACATATGTATATGTTTAATTAAAGAAATTGTTGTTTTACCAAAAAAAAAAAAAAAAAACTGGGGAATTATTTAATTTTATTATTGTTTTATAAATGCGGGCGTTTTTGATATTTTTTGCCCTAGGGTAAAAATGCTATTTGACGCCCTCATTTATAAATGCGGCCGTTTTTGATACTTTTTGCCCTGGGGTGTAAAAATGTTATTTAACGCCCTTATTTATAAATGCGGGCGTTTTTGATACTTTTTTGCCCTAGGGCGTAAAAGTGCAATTTTAGGTTCTCAAATGGGGGCCTAAAATTGTATTTTACGCCCGGTCGTACAAAAAAGATATTTTAAAGACCTTTAGAATTTACCATATTTAAAATAATTTTCTCCAACAGTTTCGGAAAATATGACCTTCCAAATCTTAGTGCGTATATCTATTATTTTTTTGATTTAGATAGTCATATTTTCAAAACACCAAAAGAGAAACATATTAAATGTAGTATTTTGTTAAACCTTTTTAAAATATTTTAGAAAAGGTAATATTATAAACAGTGTGTTTAGTTAAAAAGAAAACCTAATGATGGACATATTTCCGAAACTATACAAAAAAAAATTGATACATCAAATGTGGCAGTTCTTATAGCTTTTAAGAAGAGTGTTTAATTAATTATAAAATATACAGAGTGTGTAACTAAAAAACATAACTTTGAGTTATAACTATAAAATAAAAGTCAATAAAAAAAATAAAGGTACCAAACGAACTAAATTCCACGTAAAAATCCTTAAATCTTTTTTTACATTTTATTCTTTCTTTAATATGAAATGAGTAACAAGCGCCCGATCAAACTGACTAAATTTAAAAAATCACTTCGTATCTTTAAACCAAATTAAATTAGCCATAATGTACTTTCACCACTGAATTCCTTAAAAAATAGCACTAAATTTCTGGGTATGATCTTCGACCAAACACTAAACTGGAAAGAACACCTTCATAACTTAAAAGCCAAATGTTTTAAAGATATATCCCTTCTAAAGGTCCTTTCTAACACGTCCTGGGGCTTCCATACTACATCACTTATTACAATCTATAAATCTATAACTCGGCCAGAGTATCGTACAAAAAAGTCCTCGACCCAATTCAAAATCAAAGCCTGAGACTGTCCCTGGGGGCCTTTAGAACTAGCCCAGTTGATAGCCTAAATTGTCTTTCCTGCGTAGAACCCCTATATACGCGGCAAAACTATGGTGCAAACCTCAGACACATTTTCACCACAATTTCTTCTATCCAAGAGTATCATTAAACCAATTTAACAACACTAAAAATACCTACGGCCCTAATATAGCCTTCCTAAACTTTTCACATACAGACAACTTTCTTTTCCCTCCCTTTTACTCTCCTCCCACCTTAATCTCAGTAATTACAACAAACAAATAACAAACCCATCATTCTTATCAAAAAGCTTCTTTGACCTTATTCAATCAAAACTCAGTGACTACAATATTGTATACACTGATGGATCAAAAACCAAATCATCAACTGGATTAGCCTACTACTCAACATCCTTTTCAAATAGCTATAAACTAAACCCTCAATGTAGCATATTCACTGCAGAATTAACAGCTATCAAAGAATCACTTTCTGAAATCCGCTATTAAAATGGCTGATAGCCTCCGATTCTAGAAGTTCGATAGAAGCCATATCCAAATTCTACCCTGAGCATCCAATAATAACAGAAATCCACAATTTACTTGTCCGATGCAATATAAAATGTAAAAACATAGCTGTTATATTGTGTCCTAGTCACGTCGGAATCCCAGGCAATGAAAAGGCCGACCTCCTAGCAAAATCAGCCAATTTGTCCCACCAATTATATGGAAACACACTCCATTCCAGGGATCTTTTCCCACTCATAAACAACACCTTACAAAACATTAAAAAGCATGAATGGGACCTGTTGGAGAACAATAATAAACTGCGTGAGATAATAAATACTTTGCCTTCTGAACTTATATCCACTGGTCTGAACAGAAGAGAGCAAACAGTGATCCACGCACTCCCACCTACTTCGATCTGAAGACCCACCTACATGTGACAAATGTAACCAGACACTCACCATTAAGCACATTTTTATAACCTGCAACGAACTAAGGCCACAACGGAAAAAACATAAGATTAATGATACAAATTTGAAATCTGCACTTGCTCCTTCTGCGCAGAAAATTAAAAACATTATTAGTTTTCTTAAAGAAATACAGCTATACGCAAAAATCTAGATACAAACTTTAAAATAAACATAATTGAAGGCGCCAAATAGTCCCAGTTACTGACGCGCCTCATATAACTCACAAATTCTCTCTCTCTCCCCTTTCAAAAATTAAAATTTGTGATATCAGATTAGTTTTATATCTTTTAGTTTTCGCTATACCTATCCTGCAAGGTTAACAAAAGGCGCTGCCCTATACAGGGGCGGGGATATTTTGTGTATAAATTGTGTTGGGACACCCTGTACGTAATGTTTTTACCTTGTTCATTAAATATGAATATTTGCACAAATAATTGGTGCAAAAATAATGTTGCTAGACCGAATTAAAAATAGCGGGTTTAATCTGCCCTGGTTTAAAATCAATATGTGTCTCTGTTTTAAAAATTTGCGTAAACATATTCTTTTTATGTGAAAAGTAAACATTTCATTTCAAAATGAATAGTTAAATTGTGATAGTTACGGTTTGTGTTTCCAAATTTGAATATTAATTGTCTGTCAATATTTTTTCGCTTTTAAAGCGGTTAATATTTGGGTTTTTCACTCAGGGGCGTAGCTACTATGAAACTAGGCAGTGCAGTGCAAAGAGAATAGACAAGGATATAGGATCAATCGCCGTTTCGAAAAGTGGCACAATTTGAAGAAAGGGTCTGCAGGATGGCCGGGCATGCGCGTACGCGCTCCCAATGTCAAAATCGGCGGTATATTTAAAAACATTGATTTATTGAGTAAATATACATAAAACATTAATAAAAAGTGTAAAATGTGGTTTATACTGAAATTTATTAATATTTTAATGACTAAATATTGGTAATTTAGTGCTAATGGTGTATTAAAATCTATTTGGTAGAAGACTATTTGTTTCTTAGATTGGAATAGGTTAATGTGGAAAAATGTATAGGTATAAATTTTAGGGAAATGAGAACTGAAAATAAAAATCTAAATAGAATTATTTCTTGAAAACTAAACTTTTATTGCGAGATTACTTATTTAGCATAAAAAATGGTACTAAATGTAAAAGAAGTGTATAATTTTAAGAAATATATGAAAATAGCATGCTCAAACTTACCAACCAAATAAATTTTAGATTTATGTTGATCCTATTTAGTTGAAAGGTATTATAGTCTATAAGTTAATATTACCTACTTATACTAAGAAAAGCGTAGTAGGATTTCAGTTTTATTCGATATTTACATACTTGTTTTTTAGGTATGAGGAAGCAGATAAGATTGTAGGTTTTAATTAACAATGGAAATTTAAGTTTCCACATTACTGGATACTTATTTTCAAATAAAATACTTTTGTAAAAGAAGCTCAAAAATGCTCGTTATTGCAGAAAAAATCCTAATCGTAAACATCTTTTTTCCACAAATTTTTAATATTGACAAAAATAAGTGTATATTCCTCTTAATATAAATTTATATTTTTTAAGATATTTCATATACCTACCACTGAAAACAATTAATATCGAATGATTAAATTTTTTCGTCAAATTAATTTGTTTGCCTTATGGTACGAACTTAAGTAGACACACTCTATATCTTAGTTTGTACCTTACTGGGTCAGTTATTAAGTTTTTTAAGTGTTTAGGCTTTAGGCCTGTTTATTTTTTTCGCTTTAGTATAATTTTTATCACTATTAATACCTTTTAAACTGTCATTTGTCTGACTTTTACAGTTCAAGCAATTTTTTTAAATGGAGAGTGACGCACACAGAAATCCTCTATTGGTGAATTGTGCTTTTACCTCCAGCAAGATATTCATTAAATATATTTTACGGATGTATATAAAATATTAATGTATATAATGTTTTGTTACATAAATAAATCCTAGATAAAGTGTTAATTTGTTTTTATTCAAAAAAAAAAAAAAAAACAACGTAAATAATTTAAAAAATAATTTATTAAAAAACCCATAAATTTCCACAAATTTTGTTTCAATAATTTATATCAAACACAGGTCACACGTAAAATCAAAAACCAAATAAAACACAAAACAAATATACAGCCACAACAATCACAAGACATCAGCCATATTGAACATGTGAAAGTCAAGAGTTTTGACATTTATAACAGCCAATAGCAAGCCGGAAAAACAACCTCCCATGCGCATGACGAGTAATCCCGCTGTGTTAAGTTAACCATCAAATCGGTGAAAGTTCGCAAGATATTTGGCTGATAGTATTGATTCAGACATAAAATGTTACGTAAAAAGTGCGTACTAAAACAAAAAATTATAAATAAATCCATACTTTTAACCAAGCACGTCCTTTTTACCAACGTAAAGCAAGAATAAAATAAAACTTTGACGAGCTCTTTTGGCCGCTGAACACAATCACCAGTCGCAGGTGTATGCCATTTCTTAATTGGTGGGGGTAAATCAACTGTTTCCCTCCCCTTGTCCAATCTCTTTGGTGCAGTGCCTCGGGGCCACCAAGCTCAAAGGGGGCCTCAGATACCTTTTTGAAGTCGTTATTTTTTATATTTATGGAAATATAAATTATTTAGTTTAAAAGCAAAAATACGTTAAATAACCTTATGGTAACAATACATTTTTATGTTTAGTATTTATTTTAAATTTTATTGCTACAATCGACTTTACAGTCCAGTTAAAATATAACTGCAGCTTTTAGAAATAAAAATAAAAACATTTTAAATTACAAACGCTGACGATGCGATAAATGTACTATTGATAAATATCGATAATTAAATCATTATATCGACACTAAAACGCAGGGAGTAAGTGAAACTGTAAAAATAAAATGTTGATTTTAAAGAACTATATTTTTATTGTTTATGTTATTTTTTATTGCTCTTTAATACTGGGATTAACTTTTACCAGTAAATTATAACTAAAGGAACTTCTATTCTACTCTATTCCATTTTTTCTTGGTTTGGTTCTTTTAGGTCCAATCCACCACTCCTCTCCCCCTTCCGGACTATGCTTTCCAGGGCTTCGTCGGCGGAAAATCTGGATAATCGAGCTCGTAGCTCCCAGATATTCCAAAAAGAAAACAAAAATAATTTTATAATCGATACAAATTGTCGGCTGTCAAACCAAGACCTGCTACTGGCGTTACGTATAACCTTCACTTTCACTACTGACAGTTCCCATGGCCCGCCCATCTATTTCCCGCCATTTGAGAAATCCCTCGTGTTCACCACCAAACAGGATACCATCAGCTTATAGGAATCTTCGCTCACAGCGCTTAGATCCAGAAGAAAGATGCCGTCAATTTAGCGTGAATCTTTTCTTGATCCCCGAAGGTAAAAACGTCCGTACGGCACCTCTAACCGCCACTCCGGGAAGAACTTTGTAGTCCTTTACGCACGTCCGCACTGTCCGGGGTAAAACAAAGAGTAAACTAAAGGAATTTAAGACCTTAAGGCCTTTTCTTTTGGTAATTATTTAAATTATAGGGGCGACCACGAATTCCTTAATCCAAAATAATAGAGCACATGCATACTAGAAGCGACTTTTGCCATGCAAATAGCTTGGTTGAGGAAAGACTGCCTATTAAGTGTATATGCTCTAAGTTTTATACATGTGGTTAAAAGTAGAATTTTAGAGATTATTTTAAACTTTAATTATCTTAATATTATCTTTTGGGAAATAGCACGTCTTTCTAGAAATTATAGAATAATTTTATTAAATCATGCCTATTGCTGACAATAGGTATACAAAAGCAATTTTTGTACGTTTTAAATAATCACGGACTTCTCGAAAAGAAACTACATTTAAACCTAACCAATTAAAACTTTTATAATTGCACTGCGTTATCTAAATAAACATGGATGGTATATATCCTATTAACAAAAGGCAATCAGAACTTTTTCTCGTTTAAACAATTATTTAAAAAATATCGATGGCATTGTGTATCATATCTCTTTTAGTATTATATATATTTTTTTAATTAGAAGGCTGAGTTTGTCCTGTATATAAATTGCTTAGTTTTATTAAGTTTTTTGATCGGGCTTGGTTAAATTTTATATTGCTTTTATAACTTTTAATCTTTATAACGTTGTTCATTTAGTATAAGAGCAAGTAACTCTTGTTCATAATGCCTTGTTTAGACACAGCTAGTAATTTAGTCGAGTAGCGAGTAATTAAGTATTTTCGTGCAGTGTGGACAGCTACTACACTAAACTACTTTCCTAATTTTTACTGTCCGCACGCACGGAAATACTTAATTACTCGCTACTGGACTAAATTACTAGCAGTGTCTGAACAAGGCTTAATGTATAATTCAGCAAAATATTTTGAAGATGCAGTATGACGTAATGAACCTTAAAACACAAAATACTTACAAATAATACAAACGGAAGTGCCACTATTTTACGAAAAACCGTTTGGGCCTGTATCTCCCGTAACGGTGCACTTGAGGCCTGCAATTATAGGGACATTTATTATAGATAAGTAAATTTTCCACCCTGTATCTTTAAAAATAAAAAATATATATATTTTTTTGGAGGATGTCGGTTTAGAGCTCTCCCTTACTGGCCGCCACTGACATCTTATATTTTATGTAAATATTATCTTGGAAAAAAGATCAGACTTTATAATTATTATAAATAAATAAATTTGCCCTCCTGTATCTTAAAAATTGATACATAAATATATATATATATATATATATATATATATATATATATATATATATATATATATATATATATATATATGTATCAACTTTCAAGATACAGGGGGCAAATTTAAATACCTAATTATTGTCCTTATAATTAAAATTTTAATTTTTTTTATAAAGTCTGATCTTTTTCCAAGATAATATTTACATAAAATATGCACGGGTTTTATATTTTATTATAAATAATAAAATATAAGATGTCAGTAGGTAAGGGAGAGCTCCTAAACCGACATCCTCCAAAAATATATATTAAATGAATATATATAAATATATATATATATATATATATATATATATATATATATATATATATATATATATATATATATATATATATATATATATATATATATACACACTGTCTTGGTGTATTATATAAAATATTCTACTCCCTTTAAAGACAGTCAAAAGAAAACATCCTGCTTTTCTATGCTATCCACCACGACTCTCTCCCCAGACCGGTTTCGCCTGCCTTACAGGAACTCATCAGTGAGGCTGTATCGAGTCGTGGTGAATAGCATAGAAAACAAGCGTCTACTTATTAGACAAGTTTCATTGTCTAGCGGTAGGATATTAAATTCTGCCGTTGATACCCTCCTAAAATCGCATTCAGTAAATACGAGCATCAATTGTAGCGGGTGGCTATATATGTTATGAAGCACAAGGGAAAAATTCCCTACTGTCTTGGTGAATTATATAAAATATTCTACTCCCTTTAAAGACAGTCAAAAGAAAACATCCTGCTTTTGCAGGATTTAATATCCTACCGCTAGACAATGAAACTTGTCTAATAAGTAGATGCTTGTTTTCTATGCTATTCACCATGTCTTCTTTTGACTGTCTTTAAAGGGAGTAGAATTTTATATATATATATATATATATATATATATATATATATATATATATATATATATATATATATATATATATATATATATATATATATATATATATATATATATATATATATATTTAGGAGGATAGCGTTTTAGAGCCCTCCCTTACTGAAAGCCACTGACATCTGATATTTTATGTAAATATTATTTTAGAAAAACAATCAGACTCTATAAAAATAATGAAATTTTTAATTATAGGGACATTTATTATAGATAAGTAATTATTTATAAATTTCCCACCCTGTATCTTAAAAAAATAAAAAATAAATATTTTTTTGTACGACCGGGTGTAAAATACAATTTTAAGCCCCGTTTGAGGGCGTAAAATGGCACTTTTTCGCACTAGGGCAAAAAAATTTCAAAGCGCCCGCATTTATAAATGAGAGCGAAAATAGCACTTTTTCGCCCTAGGGTAAAAAAGTATTAAAAACGCCCGCATTCATAAATTTATAAAACAATGATGAAATTAAATAATGCTCCATTTTATTTAATTTAACATATGTTAAAAGTATACTGATTACAATTTGAAATATTAAAGGCTGGGAAATTTTCTCCTATCTTAAGAAATTGCTTGTATATTAATTTCAGTTGTATAAAAAATATTGATTGCAACTCTGGCGTAATCAGCCCACAGCTGATTGTTGCCCTTGCGGAGCTCGAGCAACAACTTTCAGTCGCGGGCGTAAAACTGCTTTACGCCCTTGGTACGAAAATAACTATTTTTAGGAGAATGTCGCTTAAAAGTCCTCCCTTACTAGCCGCCACTGACATCTGATATTTTATGTAAATATTATCTTGGAAAAACGATCAGACTCCATAAAAATAATGAAATTTTCAAGCAATATTATCAAAATCCTAGAAAATAGTGTTGAACAACTCGATGAAAATAAGCAATTTATATACGAGACAAGCCCAGCTTGGCGGTGAAAAAACTGGAAAACTAAAAGAGATAACATACGGAACGTCAGGCAGTGGTTTATAAATAATTGTTTAAATTAGGAAAAGTTTTGATTGTGGTTTTTGAAGGGATAGTTTAAAAATGCATTTTAAGTTAAAATGGTACAATATTTTACATTTACTGTATCGTCGACTAGATTTTCGACAGGCTTTATACAGTGTCTCAAAAAAGTCTATAATCGCTTAAATATCTCAGAGAACATCGAACCAAACTGGACAAAATTTGGTAGTCCAGGCAGTGACGGCGTCAGGGATGGGCGCGGAGTGGCGAGCGCCCAATTCTTGAATAAATGATCTATGGTAGCTATAGGTTTGTTCCAGCAGGCTCTCTCTCTCTCTCTATTTTTTTCTTGGTTTTGGTCCCTTCAGGTCCATTCCACCACTCTCCCCCTTCCGGACTATGCTTTCCAGGGCTTCGTCGGCGGAAAATCTGGATAATCGAACTCGTAGCTCCCAAGAAATTCCAAAATGAAAACAAAATAATTCTACAATCGATGCAATGCATAAATTGTCGGCTGTCGAACCAAGACGTGCTACTGGTGTTACGTATAACCTTCACTTTCACTACTGACAGTTCCCGGCTGTCCGAAATGTTTGCAACCGTTCGGATTCTGCGCACGTCAAAGTTGTCGTTCCAGCAGTGCCATGTTTGTAACAGTATACAATTGTTTGTTGTTCCAGCAGTAGTTTTAAGATTTTGAAAACATGTTTCAAAAGTTTGCAAACTTTCTTCAAACATTACTGACAAATTGTTAACATAACCTTTCTTGTATTGATGTATAAGAGTATGCACGCCTTGTTTATTTTTTGTTCCAGCAGAAAACTGTTGCAAACATTTCTGACTAATTTATGCGTTTTACGATTGTTGCTAACGTGTTATATTAAAAATTGTAGGTTGCGCTATGTGTCATTAAAAACGGATTTCGGTGTTAAATTTATATATAAAATAAAATATCCTAATAAAATGTTTTCAAAATTCAAAATTTTTTCCCTCAGTTATGTGTACCTATTTAACATTTTAATGACCAAATGTATATTATTTATTAACAAAATAAAATACAGTGATGATATTAAAATAGTTACTGCACTTCGCGTTTTAAATATAAGGTCTTTTTAAATAATTTTTATCCATTAAAAAAAAACCTTTAGTTGAAGAACTAAGATACAACAGCGTCTAAAGGACAGTTTGTCTCAAAATGGGTTAAGTGCAAATTTGGATAGTTAAAGCTAAACATTATTTAGCAGCAAAGAAATCTAAATAATTTAAATATCCATTATTTATTATAGAAAACATTTTAATTACATTGGGTCATGTGATTAAAGTTAGGTAAAAGCTATTAGTATAGTACTTGCTTTATTTTTCTTAGAAAATTCCACAACACTGTTTTTTGACCAATCAAATGTGTAGTTTTGGTTGCATTACCATGACAACACAAGTATTTATCGGATTTTTTTTCTCCTGCCTGGGGTACCCTGGAGCGAATTATAGTGGAAATTTTTTGACATAATCAATAAATTTGTTTTAACGTCATGTCTGTCATTCACATACATAATTAAAGAAAATGTTTTTTGTACCAGTTGTAGTATTTCAGACATAACATAATATAAAATAATGTAAGGTTTTAAGACCCCAAATGACAATTTTATACAACTACAGTTAGTAAAATAATATCATGAGACTGAAGTACTAAACATAAGTAAAGCAAGGTATGTGTCTAAAAAATTAAAATAAACTATTTTTACCAACCGTAGTAATATAAGGTATATATAATATAAAAGAATAAACAATGATAAGCTCAAAAATTACATATATTTGCAACTACAATTGGTAAAATGGAAAATATTTATTTTATAATAAAATTTTAAAGCTCGTGTCAAAGTTACAAATAATAATTCAAAAGAATATTATTTAACACAAACTTGGTGTAAAACATTCTTACCGAATACCACACGTGCTTAAATTATTCCGGGATAAATTCGCCTGCGGCTCGGGATAATTTTAAAAATATTCGTGGCCTTGAAAAATTTCCGAAAATAAATTTAGCACTAGTGGTATTACAAGTGAAAGTTTTGAATTTTTTTATCTTTTCATTTTAGGTAAGAGAATTTACTTCACCTTATTCACCATTATTATAGACTGGACATAGCTTTAGTTGAACTATCTTTTTAAAATCTCCTTGGATTATCATTCTATCTATCTTAAAACGCCCAGTATTTTGGCAACATATACTAAAAACCTAAACTCATAATAAGGTTTTTGACCCTTTTCTTTAATCTAATATCACACAAACTTCCTGTTTGTCCCAAATACCAAGTTTGCAAATATTGTTCGCATCAGTTTTAACACACAGTGTCAAGAGGGAGAAATTCCCCTTCTCTATTCCACACTTTGCGACAAGAAGGTGATTTTCTAAACCCCTAGGGGCCAAATTCCATCTCACACCAATTTATTTTGATTTCGAATTCAATATTACATGTCTTTTCTGGTTGTAATATATAAGAAAGTCGCTGTTTGCTCTTAACTTTTTTGGATATTAATAGAATTTTTGAAAAACTGAATTTTAAAGTTTAGTATTGTAAATATTTAGTATAATAGCATACATTTATTTAGATCAGTTATTGCAAACAATCTTCCTTAAATTACAAAGAAGCAAAATATGTGATTTGGATGTTCTTCCCATAATTCATAATGGGTTTTATATAAATCAAATCAAATCAAAATTATTTTATTGAAAAACATAAAAATGTTGTACAATATGTACCTAATCTATCTTAAACCTACGAATACTACTTACTACATAAATTGATTAATTTATATAAACATATACAAATCACAAAGAAGTACAAAGGAGTTAAGTAAGTCGGTCAAGATTGTTATAAAATTCAGTTAGTGAATAATTTGTACAGTTAGGCAGGTGTTTTCTTAACTTGTTTTTAAATTTCGGTAATGGTATATTTTTTATATGCTCAGGGATACTGTTATAAAGGTTTTTTTGCTGGTTGTTTTTAAATTTCTTGGTGAGATGGCACCGGTGTCTGTATTTGTTAGTTCTGGGATACAGAAAGAATATTTACAGTCAATCGGGGCATCATCAAGGTGTGGTCGGGCCCGGGGTGTTCCATTTTCTTTTGGAAACTCCGTGATTTTTAAACAACCAACCATAGTAGCCGAATTCTTACAGGGTATTATTTATTTTTATTTTTACAATCATTAATGAGCCATATGCCCAAAGAACTTTACTTTTTTATTAAATGTATTTATATCAATGCTCAAGAACCATTCACTTATATATATATATATATATATATATATATATATATATATATATATATATATATATATATATATATATATATATAGCAGCAGGTTGTTTATTGGGGAAAAGTCAGGTGTATTAGGGCTTAGAAAAACTCTTTTTGAATCACCAAGCTTTTCGAAATAATTTATTTCTTTTTCAAGGCTACAATATGGAGACAAAGTTATTAATATAATTAATTTATAATGTAAAAATGATTATAAACTTACGTGTACAAGAGAGTACAAGCTTACATTGGCCAAACGTCGAGGGTACTTAAAGATAGAATTACGTCACATAAAAGTGATTGTAGAAACAATAAGTTAACTTGTGCCTTAGCTCAACATACCGCTGAAACGGATCATGTTTTTAACTTTAAGTACCCTCGACGTTTGGCTAATGTAAGCTTGTCACATTCAGAGCAAGGGATGCTATACACCACCTCTTATTTTAAAAATCAGAGGTGGTGTATAGCATCCCTTGCTCTGAATGTGACAAAGCTTACATTGGCCAAACGTCGAGGGTACTTAAAGATAGAATTACGTCACATAAAAGTGATTGTAGAAACAATAAGTTAACTTGTGCCTTAGCTCAACATACCGCTGAAACGGATCATGTTTTTAACTTTAATGAAACGAAAATTTTAAATACAGAGAAAAATACGCATAAAAGACTTTTCTTGGAGATGGTGGAAATACACCTTAACCAATATGCGTTAAATAAAAGAAAGGATATTAATGATCTTAGTTCTATTTATTCTAATATCCTACTAATTGATAACAACAAAAGAGGTTTCTTGTCTGAGTTGGAACACAGTGACGACACTATATAATTAACTAAATTAAATATTTATTTTAAAATAATGTTTAGAAAAACTTTAAAAATAAAAACAATCCCTTTTTAACATTAGAAAGTCTAACCTGCAATCTTTTAACTTTATCTTTATTAACATAACTAAATTAATTTTCACTAGTTTACATAATTTAATAACATTATATATTATGCATAATATTTATATATGTAACACCTAATTGGATACTGTTATGAAGCGTTTTTCTCACTTTATGTCTATACAATATACAGTGGCTAGCAAAGACATAGGTAGTAACCACCTATACAAGTCCTTTAAAAAATTTTAAAATTATTAATTTGTGTCAATACATCTTTCTTTTACAGCATGTTTGGGGATTCGGGTGACAGACGCAGCCCCATCATGTTGCACAAAAATCTTAAGGCTATAATTAAAAGCACGACTGCTGGCTGCGGACTGCTCCTCGTCGCCTGAGTGACAGTCAGGCGCTGGGGGTTGATCTGTTTGCCGATGCTCCGCCGCTCCGTACCGGTTGGGTGACAGACGACTGGGGCGAGGTGGTGTAGTATCCACAGTTGTAATAAATAATTAAATATAATAAACTAATATAATTTTCTCGAATACTACGCCACTGGAATCTCGTCAAAGTACGAGAAGGACGACGCATGGTCAATGAAACCGATAAATGTCAATCAATTTTATCGACTCTCTTTCTCTTGGTCATTGTTGTAAATGGGAGGGAGTGAGATACACGCTTCAGGGACATTACCATTTTCGAGAAAGTAGTTAACAAAATGGCTACAACCCGTTCACATGTTAATTAATTTGAAATGTGGTTATAAAACTTTAAATAATTTGCTATAGAAAGGAAAAGTCCACATGGAAACTATTTTGAAGCTTTTATATTCCTAACTCACTTGTACACGTAAGTTTATAATCATTTTTACATTATAAATTATTAATATTAATAACTTTGTCTCCATATTGTAGCCTTGAAAAAGAAATAAATTATTTCGAAAGCTTGGTGATTCAAAAAGAGTTTTTCTAAGCCCTAATACACCTGACTGTTTCCCCAATAAACAACCTGCTGTTTAACTAGTCAGTCGAGACTACCCTCTACCGGCAGTTATATATATATATATATATATATATATATATATATATATATATATATATATATATATATATATATATATATATATATATATATATATATGCAGGGTGTTATTTAATAAGTGTCTGATATTTCAGAGTGATTTTTCAAGTATTTTTAAGGTAAAGTTCCAATGAGCATGTGGTCTAAGATGCTTAGCTTCAAGATACAGGGTGTCAAAGTTTTATTTTTATTTATGTTTTTCTGCATAATTTCCTAAATAATGCCGATTTCCGAACGAAAATGGTACCTGGGGTTTTTGACACGAGAATTTGAATTTGTTCTTAATTTAGCTCTTACGCAGTAGGGCGCTAGCCACATGTATATTCTCACTTTCAAAGGCTCATGACTTTGTACAACCCTGTATTTACATTTTGTTAAAGAAATGGATTCCTTAATCATTTACGTAAAAGGTACTCTTATTAGATGACGCTAGGAGCAACCGTTTTCGAAATATTTTAGTTTAAAATAATCGATGCATACACTTAGTAATAAATATGCTAAGTAAAGACCGCTGATACTTGATAAAACCGTCATTTTCGGCGGTCTTTACTTAGCATATTTATTACTAAGCGTATGCATCGATTATTTTAAACTAAAATATTTCGAAAACGGTTGCTCCTAGCGTCATCTAATAAGAGTACCTTTTTTACGTAAAATGACTAAGGAATCCATTTCTTTTAACAAAAATGTAAATACAGGGTTGTACAAAAAGTCATGAGCCTTGAAAGTGAGAATATACATGTGGCTAGCGCCCTCTACAAGTAAGAGCTAAATTAAGAACAAATTCAAATTTCTCATGTCAAAAACCCCCAGGTACCAATTTTCGTTCGGAAATCGGCATTATTTAGAAATTATGCAGAAAAACATAAATAAAAATAAAACTTTGACACCCTGTATCTTGAAAGCGAAGCATCTTAGACCACACGTTCATAGGAACTTTTTACCTTAAAAATACTTGAAAATTACTCTCTGAAATATCGGACACTTATTAAATAACACCCTGTATATATTATATATATATATATATATATACATTTTTTTCTAAAAACTAATGCCATACAATTTTTCTTAATGATATTGGCTGCGGTGCCCACTGAGATGCCACTGGACACAATAATCTTAATCTTGGTATATAAGCACCTTATTACACTAAATTAGTCTCCCAAATTTTATCTAAATCGGTTAAAAGTTTTAATATATTTAGAAAATACCAGACTTTTTAAAAAATTTTACTCCCTGTATCTCAGAAATAAGACAAGTCCGGACCTATGTTTATAGAAACTTTTTTCACCACCCTGTATATAACTAAAATAAATCCCGTTGAAATTCAAGGCGTTTAAACTAGTATTTAACTAAAAGCTTGTTTTTAAGAAAAATAGTTTGTTTTTAATTTATTATTATATTATACAGGGTGATTTAAAAATCGATCACGAAACTTAAGAGGGTAATTCTACTTGACAAAATAAGCATAAATAATATGCATATACATTTTTTCAAAATGTAATTCGTTTTCGAGTTACAAGCCGTCAAAGTACAATTTTTATTTTGGTTTTTTCGCCATATTGCATTTATTTTTTAACCAATCCAGTTGATATTTGGCAATACATATCGAACTTTGCAGATTCTAAAATTTTAAGAGAAAAGTACTTTTTTAAATACTGCCAGAGGGCAATTTACCTAAAACTTAAAATTTATTTACATCATAACTTTTTATTTTGACAGATATCGCAAAGCTTGGAGCGCCGTTTTATAGACAATTAAAAACTTAAAAATAAGGTTCTCTTCATTAAAGTCGATAAACCTCACCGTTTAGGCACCAATAGACATCAAAGTGTTTATCAATTTCAATCAAATTACCTACATACATACAGGGTCTCCAGTAACTCAACCGACAAACTTAACCAAACAATTCTACCAGAGAAAATAAGAAAAAAAGTTCATATAAACATATGTCCTAAACGTCTTAGTTTTTGAACTACGGGGTGTTAAAAAGAAACACACATTTAAAAAAATATATGAAGCTCTACCCTTATTTTGTCAACTAGAATCACCCTCTTAAGTTTCGTGATCGATTTTTGAATCACCCTGTATTATATTATATCGTATAGTTCACAAAAAAAAATAAAAACCTTTTAATATACGAACTTAAAACGAATACGTGACTTTTAATTTGTGGCATAGTTAAACAAACTAAGACAAATACTAATTTACAAATACTGTGTGCGTTTACCCCGGTAACACAAGATCAAAGGACCGAATTGGAAATGTTGTCTCATACAGTCACTTTAATCATACCTTTATCAATAATTAAAAAGGTAATTAGGTTTTGGTTTACCCTTTCGAAACTTCCATTAATTTTCTGCCCATGCCTAAATAGAAACGGGGTTGATTAGTATTGAAAACGGTAAATATATTCCCCTTTTTTTGAATTATTTTAAATAAAATGAAGGGAGATTGCGTACTAGTCTTGTATTGATAAAGACATAAAGGATGTTTTCGCATAATACACTGATTTTTTTACCTCTTTGGACTTACAATTTTTTTACTTACTTTTTTTTATCTTTGTGACATCCCATATAGGCTTATGCCTAAGTACCAAGGTACCATAACAGTGGTGGCTCACGAGTCTAAAACAGGTGTAGTGCAGGAAGGGAAAAAAGCGCATTCACCATTTTAGCAAAATTGAAAATACTCAACTATCAAAAGTCTAAGGGAAATGTCTTAATATCTAAACTTACCTAAATTTTATACACCAAATCAATCCTTCTATTTTTTAATGCAGCAAATTTATCAATTATTATATATTCATAAAATGGTTAAGTTTTTATCAGTTCCTGTAGAAGCTCCTTTGAATTGAAATATTGGCCAAAGATAAAAGTCTATCTTGGGATATAGTGTTTCTTAAGAAAGTTTTTAAATGCTTAAGACAATAAAAACTCCGTGCCACTGACACGCTTGTCAACGATATCGTTAAAATTAGCGAACAAAGTTTATACGCCTCGGTAAAAATATCTTTATTTGCGCTAACTTGTTTCACTTAACTGCTGCAATGAAATATTTCTATTTCATCAGCAAATATTAGGTCAAGTTTATTTTTGAGCCGCTATTTTTTGGAAATGATTCGGCATATATCTCCAATAAATTTTGAAAAGAATCAGTGAGAAAAGTTTGGTTATACTGGCCAAACTTTGCAGTATCAGCAAGACAAAGAAATAGTTTGTAACAATCTTCGAATCTTACTTCCATTTCCATCAAAATATGATTTAATATTTCATAGAGAAGTGCCCTGTACTGTCCTTTAATGTTTTCCCTGTGAAAAATCACTGTCGCTAATAATACTCAAACGGAAACAATCGAAATAATACGTGGAAACCAACGAGACGACCAAAACCTATACTATCTTTTTAAGGCTAGCGATTTACCAAGCAATACCCCTGATACTCCCACCGGCGATTCTGGCCACCGGCAAGTATAGCGTTGTCATGGCAACGGGAGCGTCAAAACGTAAAACAAAACTCCGCATAAGGTGTATACTTCGGTTCGTTTTATATTTGCAATACACTTGTCGCGTTGCTGAAAGAGGAGGAAAGCTGACTCGAGCCAGCGCAGCGGTTAATTTATATGCTAGATTTTTCATGGCGAATTTTACAAATAAGGAATAGGAAATGAGATAAATGAATTGAATAATGGTAATATGTTTTTTTATGTTTTATTATTTATTTTTGGTGAAGTGGCACTTCACTTACTATACCTGAATAAAATAAAATTTTGTAGAAAAATACTATGACACCATGTATCTTCAAACAATAAACTTTTTTGACTAAGGTAAATTGCGTTTAATCCTTATGTGTATTCTGCTCCAAATAAAAGTCAATGGAAAAATATAGGTACGCCACTGAATTCTACGTAAAAATCTCTAAAACTTTTCTATTTAAATTTTTTTTCTACCTTTAAAATTAAGCGAGTTACAAGTGCCTGGCCAAATTGACAAAATTTAAAAACACTCTGTATCTTCAAAACGAATCAAGTTAGTCATAATTTACTTGCACCACTTAATTTTTTAAAAAATCGAAATCAAGATTGCGCAATCAGATTTGTTTTATCTCTTCTAGTTTTCGCTATACCCGGCAAAGTCAACGAAATGACGCCACCCCGTACAGGGTGTCCCATTTTGGTTGTCCCTTATGGGAAACTTGGAAACCATAAGAGATATTAAAATCCGATACCCCATCCTCGAGCTCTTTTGGAGAAAACATTTATGGTAAAAACAGATCATCGCTATCGCGAAGCGTTTCAGAGATACAGGGTGATTCTCGATTTTTTCACTTTTTGAAAGGCCCGTAGCTTTGTTGTTATTACAGATACGAGAAAACTAATTGCACATTATACAGACACTTTTTCCGAGAATCCAGTGGTTTATATTTTTGTTTTAAAAGGGAATCTGTCATCCCTTAGCTCAGGAGATATTTCCGAAGAAAAAAATATTTTTTTATTAATTAATTTTTTTTTTGTTTTTTTTCTACGGAAATGTCTCCTGAGTTGAGGGATGGCAGTATTGTTTTTAAAGAAAAATATAAAACAATTTAAAAAACAGATAGAAGCCGCAATGCGTCTTTAAAATCATAATTTTTCCAATATTTGACGTAAAAATTTATTAAACCACCTACTATGATATATTATTTTAATCAGAAAAAAACAAGCAATTTAATTACCTAATCATTTATAGGGTGTCCCTAATAAAAAAACATGTTTGGGTCATATGTCAAAAATGACAGCTCAAAAATTTTTTGGCTACGCCACTGGATTTTACGGAATAAAGTGTCTTTATAATGTGCAATTAGTTTTCTCGTATCTGTAATAACAACAAAGCTACAGGGCCTTTTCAAAAGTGAAAAAATCGAGAATCACCCTGTATCTCTGAAACGCTTCGCGATAGCGATGATCTGTTTTACCATAAATGTTTTCTTCCAAAAAGAGCTCGAGGATGGGGTATCAGATTTTTAATATCTCTTATGGTTTCCAAGTTTCCCATAAGGGACAACCAAAATGGGACACCCTGTACAGACCTTTCAGAGACACTCTGTATAATTAAGTGTTTTCTAGCGATTGCCGAGTAGCAAAGCTATCCCAACATAGGCCAGTAGAAGTGTTATTATTTAGGTCGTATTAGTTAGAATAAGTTAAGTTTCAGGGTCTAAATAAATATACAAGGTGTCCCAGAATATGTGGACAATCTTCAGATTCATATACAATGTGTCTACGTAAGTTGGCGGCATATGGGAAACTTTTTTATTATTAATTTTATGAAAAAAAAGTTATTCTTTACAAAAAGTTCTGCACGGTTCAAAACCTAAATGCAATTATCAGATATTAAATTATGTCAGTCATGTACGAGGTTTGGCTAAAAATGTAATTTATTTTGCTCAAGAGTAAAGTACCTGTAGTTTTATAATTATAGGTACTATCACAAACTGTTATAAAAAAAAAAAATGTTTAGAATTAAAAATTACTTTAAAATAAGCAATTTTGTTCTTTACCAAAAAAATGATTTTTTTTGTCTGCCAAAATCGATAAAATTTAGGATTAAAAATATATATCTTAGAAAAATGCAGTGAGGACAATTTAAAAAAATATTTACCTTAAACCCTTATGTACGGCACTGGTATTTTTTCTCGTATGCCAAAAAATGTCTTCTAATGCAAAAGAGGCGTCCTCAATTCTTTTTTAAATAACTGAATTGGTATGACAGTTAATATAACACCCCGTAGTTCAACAACTAAGACGTTTAGGACATAACTTTGTATGAAGGTTTTTTTCTAATTTTTATTGTAGAATCGCCCCTCAAAGTGTGTTAGTTAAGTTACTAGACACTCTGTGGGATAAATAGGAATTTCACAGGAATGCACGCTTTTCATATTTTATTTTGTGAATTTTAATTTTAATAAGAATATTATTTGGTATAGCTACGAAACCCCAGGCTGTTTCCTTGGTCTTCTAACAAATGGGTAATGCGATATTTATCGGAGAATGTATTAAACGGAGATTTGTGATTATAATCTTAATTGGCTTTTATATTTTGATCATTTTCCAATGAACTAATTTGAAATATTAGTCGTAATAAACTAATATTAAGAAATGTTCCAAAGGTTGTTTTTATATTCACTACAAATATTTTAAAGGAGGTATTTTTAAATTCAAAATAAGTACAATAAATATGTTTCGTAAAATCCCAACATTGACATACACGATGTGGATGTATAACACAACACGTACCGCGCAGCTTAAGGTGTGTTCACACTTATCTAACGTATATGGCCGCACGGCAACAAACGTGTACGTTCGGATAGTGAAGATGTAAATAATTTAATGGACGAACGCATGTGAAAAAGGTTCCCTCGCTTGTTGGTACTTCAATGAAAATTCGCTGCACACAGATTTGGGAGGTGTACATAGACAAACATTCGGTAAAAGAAAGCAGGCAGCCTATAACTGTCGTAACAGACGCGAATAACTGTTGGAACGAAGGCGAATAATTCTCGGAACGGAGGCGAATAACTGTAGGAATGAAGACGAATCACTGTAAGAACAAAGGTGAATAACTGTCGGAACGGTGGCAAATATCTTGTCGGTACTTCAATGAAAATTTGCTGCATACTGTTTTGGGAGAGTGTACATATAAACAAACATGCGGTAAAAAAACAGACAGCGAATAACTGTCGTAACGGACGCGAATAACTGTTGGAACAAAGGCGAATAATTGTCGGAACGGAGGCGAATAACTGTAGGAATGGAGACGAATAACTGTAGGAACAAAGGCGAATAACAGACGTAAGGGGGGCAAATATCTGTCGGAACAAAGGCGAATAACTGTTTGAACAAAGGCGACTAACTGTCTAAACGGAGGCAAATAACTGGCGGAAAGGGAGACGAATATTGTTGAAACGGAGGCAAACGACACGGCAACGCATACGTACGCTATATGTGGTCGTCAGGTAGCATGCTGGTCAAAACGTACGCACATTTTTGGCGTATAGAGTCATGGCCGTGCGGCCGTATACGTTTGGTAAGTGTTGACACACCTTTAAATTTCATATCTTAATTCTGCTTTAGTACGTCTCCTATAGGGGATGAACTAATAATGGAAATAGTAAATAAATAGTAGCATTAAGTCGTAAATTTTCAGTAACATGGTTGCAAAGTAATTTCTCTATTACCCTGTGTAGTTTAAACCAACTTGTGTATATAAAACAACTTTAATCGGTGGTATATATTTCTCAATGCCCATTTTTCTTAATCGTTTTAAGCGCTTAACAAACTCCGTCCAAAACTTGAGCATATAAGTACACAAGAAAGTTTTCAAGGAACTTAAAGCAGAATGCGGCTCTTAACTGAATATCCCTTGATTCCATGCTAATGAAGCACTATACTTTATTGTCAACCTAATAGGGAAAATGTCTTATATATGCAATGCCGTATTTTATACTTGCATGTCGGATGCAGAGCAAAAAGCTAATAGTTTTATACAATATGTCAACATACATTTTGTGATAAATTTGTTCCTTTTAAAACTAGTTTATACAGACGCGAAAAGCAAATTGTAAAAAGCGAATCTTATTCTCATTGGTCAATTAGAAACAATTAAACGCGGGTAATTTAAAACAAAAAGTAGTTTTTGGCGGGTATTCGCGTGCGCACATGCGTAGAAACAAGTTATTTGTCATATGTCATTTCACAAAAACAATGTGCTGTATTGGGAATTCAAATTAAGGTAGCACAGTGTTGCAATTCGGTCAAACAGCTGATAAAAATGGGTATATAGATTCAATTTGGCGAAGATTATTTACTTACATTACCTGATTAGTTATTAAATTTCACGAAAATAATTGGTATCATTGTCTGACAACCTAAATAACACAAACCAGGATAATAGTAAGTGTTTTGAAAAACTTTATATATAGCCATAAAGCGTAAGTTCTATGTTATTTAGACTTAAACAGCAGATAAACCAAAACTGACTTCGCACGTTTTGCTTCATAGCTAAATTTTTAACGAAATCAATGATGGCAACCACTTAAACGCCTAACACCAGTTGTAGACTAACTATGTTCTTATTTTTTTATTACATTCATCCCATAAATCATAAAAGTTCTTTAAAAAATAGAATATTAACTGCAACAACAGATAGCAAAACTTGATTGTTCTTGTCTTAAAATCGACTTTGACCTGAAAAACAACTAATTTATTTAAATATCAGGTACTAATGTCAAAAAAAAAAAAAAAATCAGTTGTATAGGATCCGGTGAGTTTGCAGGCCATTCCTATCCTTTTATCAATCCACTGTCCAGAAAATACTATACTTACTTATAGTTGCGTACTGATCAAGTTTAATACGACAGAACACCGTTTTACTGATTTTGAATGAGTTCTACTTTATGTGTTTCGAAAATTTGTACTCCATTTTGTTGTGAGTCACCCTGTATATAAACAATTTCGACCTTAAATGAATACAATTTTACCGATGGTTAGGCAGAAGACAACAAATTATAAAACGCTGCTTAAAAGAACAATAAAAAAATAATTCAACGCATTTTTCTTTGTCCCAAGAGAACAATAAAAATGTTTATTTTAAAGGGCTTTTTGGCGTGATCCCTTACCAAGGCACCAAAATATTTGGGTAATACCATTGTAAGGGAGAAATATAAAAAAGTGAAGTAAATGAAGCAAAATAATTTTAGTTGCAGCATGATGTACTAAAAATACCGGGTGTTGCATCGCCGGGCAGGGCATAGGAAATCCCATGTAATTTTTAATGGGGTCAATTATTGGCTCTCCTAATTATTTTAGAGAAAAATTCTATAAAAGTTTATTGAAGGGCATGCAAATCTACGTCCATGGTAAAATTTTAGATTTTTCGGTTAACCCATTTGCTAGTTAGATGCTAATATATTTTTAAAAATGTTACATTATTTTCGCCTCATATGTATGAACAACAATAAAAATACCAGTTAGTACGATTTTTTGACAATAATAAAGCACTAAATTTTAAAATGACAACGTAATGTCACGCCAACTGGTATTTTTATTGTTGGTCATAAATATGAGGCGATAATAATGTAACAATTTTTAAAAATATATTAGCATCTAACTAGCAAACGGGTTAACCGAAAAATCTAAAGTTTTTACCATGGACGTAGATTTGCACGGCCTTTAATAAACTTTAATAGAATTTTTCTCTAAAATAATTAGGGAGCCAATAATTGACCCCATTAAAAATTACATGGGATTTCCTATGTCCCGCCCGGCGATGCAACACCCGGTATATGCATAGCAATGCCTTACCTAACTCCCAATCCATATACTGGTTGTTTTAAAATTGAATTACCATATTTTAGAGGCCTATTTTTACGGTCAATTTAGAACAGCTTTTTTTATAAACTTTTTGTCTTAAAAGCCCATCTGATTTTAAAGGGGATGCATTTTAAGACATAATAATATGTTTACAAAAATCATTACTAAAACAAGTACAGTCACAGCTTACTTCACTTAGGGCACTTTATATTGAGAAAAACCTAATACGTAACTATGGTTATTGACTTTTTTTCTATTTAAAGTGCCCAAAGTATAGCTCTACACACACATCTATACTCTGTTCTCTATTAATTGAGAAAAAACACCTGAACAAAAAATGTATTTTATTGGTTTATGGTTATAATACAGGGTGCTTAAAAAATCGATCACGAAACTTAAGGGGTGATTCTACTTAACAAAATAAGGGTAGAGCTTCATATAATTTTTTTTAAATGTCATTTTCAAGTTACAAGCTGTTAAAGTTTTATTTTTATTTTGGTTTTTGCCATATTGCATTTATTTATTAACCAATCCAGCTAATATTTGGCACACAAATCGAGCTTTGCAGATTCTAAAATTTTAAGACAAAGGTACTCTTTTAAATGTCGCCAGAGGGCACTTTACCTAAAACTTAAAATTTATTTACATCATAACTTTTTATTTTTGACAGATATCGCAAAGCTGAGGGCGCCATTTTATAGACAATCAAAAACCTAAAAAATACGGTACTCTTTATTAAAGTCGATAAACCTCACTGTTTAGGCACCAATAGACATCAAAGTTTTCATCAATTTCAATCAAATTACCTACATACATATAGGTGTCCAGTAACTCAACCGAAAAACTTAACCAAACGATTCTACAACAAAATATAAGAAAAAACTTTATATAAACATGTGTCCCAAACGTCTTTGTTAAAAAGGTTTTTTTCTGTCGTAGAATCGTCCCGTAAAGTTTGTCGGTTGGGTTACTAGACAGCCTGTATGTATGTAGGTAATTTGATTGAAATTGATGAAAACTTGTCTGTTGGTGCCTAAACGGTGAGGTTTATCGACTTTAATAAAGAGTACCTTATTTTCTAAGTTTTTTATTGTCTATAAAATGGCGCCCCAGCTTTGCGATATCTGTCAAAATAAAAAGTTATGATGTAAATAAATTTTAAGTTTTATGTAAAGTGCCCTCTGGCGGTATTTAAAAAAGTACTTTTGTCTTAAAATTTTAGAATCTGCAAAGCTTGATTTGTGTGCCAAATATCAACTGGATTGGAAAAAAATAAATGCAACATGGCGAAAAATCCAAAATAAAAATTGAACTTTGACGGCTTGTAACTCGAAAACGAATGACATTTTGAAAAAAAAATTATATGAAGCTCTACCTCTATACGAAACTTATCCCTACCAGTAAGAATATTTCTTCTTTTTCACCATCCGAATATATTTTTGTTCTTACTCTTTAATGCGCATCACTAAAACTTTCTTTAACTTGTGTACTCATTTCGCGCAGCTGCCGTTGCTGCCAACCTACATCTTCGCACGCCTTACGCTTAAGCTCCATCTCTTCTATGATATGATGCGACACACGCCAAAGAAGAATAACGGCGACGCGGTGTGAGGAGCTGAATTAATCGGGAAATATTTTACAGGGAACTAAGTGGTATAGTATAGTATTTTTTAAGGTATAAGAAACTGACTTGACTTGACTTAGGCGTGGAATGCAATAAAACCATAAATCTTCTCGGGTTTACCGTGCAGGGCCGTACTATACCCGTGCAGTAATATGGCGGAAGCCGAATTATTTCGTGACCTGCTGCCTCTGCAATATTATCGCAAACGTATTCTTTTTTGAAATTGTAACATTTTAAAACCTCTAACAATTGTTTAACATTATAACTTTCATGGAAATAAATGTCACGGTCGAACAAAAACTCTTGTATTTCCTTTTTTCTGCTGGTGGAACTTGGCACTTTATTCAACTGGCGACTATGGTAGGATGCATTATCCATCACAATACTGCTCTTTGGTGGTATCACAAGGTGGTATATTCGGTAATAATTTGTTTTGAAACCAGTCCTCAAAAACTTCAGCAGTTGTATCGCAGTGGTAATCTAAGCTGGAATCTGAAATGTTTTTGGCTGCCAAGAATAAACAATTTGGTACCCAGCCGTTTCCTGACCCCGCATGAAGAATTGTTATTCTTTTGCCTTTATTTGACGGAGCTTTAGTGTGACAGTTTTTTGATTTATCAGTCCATCCTTTACTTGGTGTGTCATGGGTATCATACCATGTCTCATCTAGGTATATTATCGTTCGATTTTCCGATCTAGCCTTACTTATTTTTTCCAGAAATTCTATTCTAAGTTGTTGCAAGCGGTGTGATTCCATTATAACTTGCCGTTTGTCTATTTTTTTAAATAAAAACCCCAGACGACGTAGAGTGCGCCACAACGTTGTAGTAGAACAACTTATGCCGCAATCATCCTCGGATAGCCTCGCTGAGAGCGATAATAATGTTGGAACTTTCTGCTCTTCGTACATCTGATAAATTTTCCGGCGGATTAGATCTTCATTGCATACATCAACAGATTTAGGTGCACACCACTGTCTCTTCGCATTTTTCTAGGCTTAATAGTATTATTCACAATTTTCCACACTGTACTTTGAGGAACGCCGGTTAAAGTTGATGTTTCCTTTAATGAAAAATGTTTTTCGTGGCCTCGCTCTACTAACTTTAAATAAACACTTTTAACAATTACTCTTGCCTCGACAGGCAAACACTTTCGGCTATTGCCTGAAACGGTTTTGGCACTGGACATCTTCAAAAACACTTTCGCTCTAGACTTTAATAATAATAACTGACAATATTTCAGAAAATATATAATAGGGCATCGCCCAACTCGGCCACAAAAAGGGATTTATCAGGTATAAAGTCATCAGGTAGAGAGACCCGACCATGTCACGGCCAATACTTTTATAGCTTTATTGCATGGCATTAGGCCGCCTCACGTCAGGTCAGTTTCTTATACCTTGAAAAATACCATACTAAATTACAGTTTACAGATATTTTATATCTGGTTTTTATTTTAAAATACTGCAATTATTTTTTATTCTTTTTATTTCTTAGCGCAAGAGTGCATTAGTACGGTGCGGGGTTTATTTCAAATTGGGGCCCCTGCGAGCCCCTTCTTTTGACTTTAGCCTACTCAGCCTAATGGGAGATCCGCCGCTGCTCTGTAGTATTGTTTAAATAAATTACAACGGTTAAACCAAGTTATAGCTTCACTTTCTTTAATATATATTTTTTTTAATTCTTTTGATAACTTAATTACTAAAAAAGATATGGCCATCTTAATTAAAGCATTTTTGTATTGAAGCTAATGGAAAAAATCTAGAATATGCGATGATTTTTGTGGATAGTGTATTTTTAAATCAAGTCCCAGTCCACGCAACTTTGAAATCATCTTATTTTGGATTTAAAATTTTAAAACTTTTCCTAACGTGACCGATTTTCTTTCTCTTACAATTTACCCAGTTATGCCGGATATTCCTTTACAGAATTCCTTTGGTGCAGCGGAAGGATTTAAAGTAGACATTTTTTCGCTCTATTTGCTGCACCATTCTTATTTCACTGTCGCAATGGAAAGCAAGAAATACAGAGTGTTCGAAAAGGTAGGTAGGGGTTTTGGAGCTAGCCAAAATAATGTTAGTACTTCAAAGTTTGAATTAAAATAGCTATTTATGGATCAAGGGCGTTACTAGGACTATAATGCCCTGAAGGTCGAAATAGCCCGAGGGTCTCTGGCCCGAGGGCTAGATTTCGACCTGATGAGCATTATAATCCAGTAAAGCCCGTGGTGCATACAATGCTTTATGTTTTACCCAAAAAGAGTTTTTCAATGACTAATTACATTATTTATTCGCAATATAAAAAATAAGTTGCACCTGTACCTGTATACGTAAGTAGATAATGACTGGTGTTAAGTTTGACCTTGATGTTTCTATCAGTTAGTCAGTTATTTAACGATTTGCTCAAAATGGAAGAAATTCCACAAAATATAAGAGAAAAGGCCATAAAAGCGACCGAAAATCTTTTGCCAGTTAAATCAAGGCAACAGTATGATCGGGAGTATGGCATATTTGGTATTTGGAAAGATGCGAACGCAATTCTTCAAATAACTGGCATATTTTCAGGAACTGGTAAGTTATTGATTTTATTTTAATACATATGTTTGTTAAACTTGATCTTTATTGTGAGAGAAATAAAATTGAATAAGCAATAAAATTTCCATATTAGCGCATTAGGGCATTATAAGCGGGCATTATCATAATGCCCGCTTATAATGCCCTAGGTGTGATAGCAGGCTGGTATTATTGCTACCATAACATATTCCGTTTCTAAAGTATTACAGATCAATAATAGAGGGTAAAACATAAAAACCTTATTCCAATTTTAACTTTTTAACTGTTGCCATAGTACCAATAATATTCGGGCAACTAAATACCCCCATACTAATGCTTCTTTTCATAAAAACAGCTATACTGTTAGTTGAAATTATACAGGGTGATGCTTTTTTGCCGTTAAAGTGTGCATTTTTGACAGCGGTTACAAATTTAATATTTTGCTTTGAACGTTTGATTCCTTCATTTTTTTTGTACAAAAAAGTTTACCCTATTTTAATTATTATTTTGCACCCTTCTTTATAGAATCCCATTTTAAATACACATACTAAAATTTTATACTTATGTAATGAAATATTCCATTTATTTGGGAAATTTATTAAAATGTTGTAAAATTATTAAAAACGTTGTTAAGGAGCCCGTTAAACTTTGTAATACACAATGCTGTTTTTAATATTTCTTTTATTGTATTGTACCACTTACATAATTAATTTCTTAAAATAAAACATGTAAGTTATTAATCCTTGAAAAACATCTACCAATTTATTGCTATGCGAAATCTTCCTTTATACAGAACCGAGTTAATTTACTCGCCGAATTTTAAATTGAAATTTTTGGTTAAGTCCACAGCCTTCTTAAACTTTGAGCCGTGAAGTAAGAAAGGCAACGTTGCCAACACTGTACAGTAGGAATATTGAAATGAGTTCCTAATAGATTACATGCTAAATATAATTAATTTTTTAAGTGTTTTAAACAAAATATAGGTATTAATTTTTTTAGGATGTTTTAAATATCATATAGGTATAATTTTAAATACTATAATTGCCGTAAACAGCAACAATGTGTCTGCAAAACTTATCAGGAACTTTTCTGACCTATACAAATTTGTTGGTAAGGATTTAAAAATTCAAGTTGTTAGGATTCTTTCTACCACTCGTTATGCATTTTTTGCGAACAGACCAATGTAGCTTTTTAAATTTAACTAAACATTTATTATTTAGTCATATTTGCAATACTTAAAATGAATTGAAAGCATGTGTGTTTAGTTATAAATATAAAAGCTTAATTTGTATTACATAAGATGCACTTTAAAATAACAAACGCTTTAAATAGGGTTTTCCACTATAGTTACCCTAAAACCGCCTTAAGTAAATAACTTTCAGAATATCTATATGAATAATATTCTTTGGTGAACTTACCAGTATATTTATGCGCATTAGTTGATATAGTCCTTAGGATATTGCGTGGGGTAAATAATTGTTTTTGGTGCACTTTACACACTATTGATATCAAATTAAACCATTTTTTTAAAAACACACTTAGTTAATTATTTGCCCGTAAAATATATTTGTCCATTTACCGTATAGGCACTACTTTTACTTTTAATAAAAACACTTATCCGGTCAATAGCGCACAACCAGGCTTTTCTAATTTCATCGTATTTGGGGAAATTAAATGTTGTTTGATAACCCTCTGTTTTAATATAACTGGGGTAATTCGTTTTGCAGCCCGAAACGCAACACGTTCGTGGCATAATGTACGCCGTACGCACCAACTATACGCGCACATTTAAACGTAAAAACAACGATTGACATATTGGCACTGGTCCTATTTTTTAAATATAACAATGAATTACTTATTTTTTCTTTATATAATAAATATACGCTACGATTTAACTTTTAAAAACAGAAAACTTTTTAAGCAATCGTTTAAACTTGTTTCCGTTTACTTCTAACCTTTACTTGACATTCCTACCGTGCTGTGTTGCCAGATTTCTCCTTCACGGCTCATAGTTTAAGAATGAAGTACTACAATAAAGTAAAACTTTAATTAATTAAGGTTGTTCATAAATATTTAACATGTTTGATAAAGTTTAAAGAAAAAATAAATAATTAATATATCAAAATTAAATACTTTTTTCGATTTAGTTCTTATTTCTTAAGTAACACATTATCCAAAAATAAAATGTGCAAATAAAAAATGTCCCTTTCAAAAGTGAGAAAAATCTATGAATCAACTGAAAAGGACAATGGAAAAGATAAGAGAGGGGCACTGTTGTTACAAATTGCTCAATTTGTAGGAGGCATTTCTATTTGTGTTGACACAGATATTCTTAGAAATACACATTGTAAATCTTTGCGAGAAAAAGTAGAGCAGACATTAATTGATGGTTTTTGGTGTTAATTTCTTTAATGCATTTTTCTTTAGGAAAGAGCTGCTGCCGAGTATGTCAATAAATTTACCTGTGTTGAAGTTGTATTTGGGTTAAAAAATATAAATGGCAGCCTAGCTATCTGCTAAAACGCTTAAATTTGGCTTGCGTTTGTTTTTCATAGCAATTTTTTACTTACCTGTATACGTAAAAATAATTGTTTTCTATTAAATGAAATATTAACGTATTATTAATACCTACCTGATCAAAAAGATTCTATTCTATTTCTATTTTTAGTTTTTAGACAAAAATGGAATAACTGCAAGTGGCGCCTTCAAGTTATAACCTAAAAAATTCATAACGAAGTCGATTTTTTTGTCTTAGAACCCTTAGATACCAAGTTTACTTTTACCATATTCTAAACGTACACAAAATATCGCAACTCTACAGGGTGGCCCACCATATTCGACACGGTCTGTAGCTGGATAACCATGGGATTTAAAAAAAAGTAAATACTGGAACATGTACAGGTCGGATAAGACCAAAGTATAAAATTATTTTAGTCTATACAGGGTGTCTCAAAAAGTGTGACGTATCAAAGTTATATTTTTTAAATGGAATACCCTATATTTGATGACGGTTTTAAATTTTACTTTAAAAAATAACTAAGTTTGTTTATAGTACTAAGTGTCTAATTTTATTCGTTTTTGTGATATTTGATTTTTTGAAAAATGCAGAGGTAAAATTAAATTGATTTTACTTTAACACTTTTAACACTTTAAACTTTAAAATGTGTAACAAGATTAGAAAAAGTCTGCCATATCATACGTAGGTCAAATCAAGATCAAAAATTGTACAGGGTGATCAAAAATAATTTCAATTTTTCAGAAAATCGAATAGCCATATCTCTCTTATTTTAAATGGAACACCTTGTATTATTTTACGTTACATGATGACAAATAAAATACTCTTTCAAATGGTGTATAGGTTTCCTATACCTATCTTTTGTGCCTTTTAGTAAAATCTGTTTTTACAAATTTTTAGTCCAAATGTTTATTTAAATTAAAGTAGGCTGTGACATAGCAGCCATTAATATTTTTCTTAAGAAAATAACAACGACCATTTATTGATTACTAGTGTTTTAGTCAGTTAAAAAAAACATTAATGATTTTAAATGAAAACCCTTCTTCTACAACAACAAGATGATATAATACTGGTAGGATGTGAAAAAATGGTTTACTTTAGTCTAGAGTTAATCCTGAAAAATATTCCAGGAGAAACCATCTGATAACCTTAATAGTTGCTTTAAAAAATTTAACACAGTGATTATAGATAATGGAAGAAACGAGTTATAGGTCACAGAATGTCGTCATAACTGACCAGAGGCGTTATTAGGATTGTTTAAAAACACAAGTTTTATCATTACCACATTCAGCTGAAATAAGTGTTATTGGAAGTAGCATTATAAGCAACTAATGAATTTTTTCTGTGAATTTTAAAAATAGTGGCAGATAATACAAAATCTTTTAAGTTTGTGCTTTTTTCCAAGAAATTTTCATTTTGCAATAACGGCTTAGTAAATAGGCATAGCTATATCCCAGCCTACTTACATTTAAATAGACATTTGGAATAAAAATATGTTAAAACGGAATTTACTTAAAAAGTATAAAAGATAGGTATAGGCATCCTATACACCATTTGAAAGAGCATTTGGTTTGTCATCATGTAGTGTAAAAAAATACAGGGTGTTCCATTTAAACTAAGAAAGATATTGCAATTTGACTTTCTAAAAAATTGAAATTATTTTTGATCACCCTGTATAATCTATGATCTCGATATGACCTACGTATGATAAGGCAGACTTTTCCTAATCTTGTAACAAATTTTAAAATTTAAGGAGTTTATATTTTTAAAATAAAATTAATTTAATTGCACCCTGCATTTTGAAAAAAGAAACAATATCACAAAAACGA
This sequence comes from Listronotus bonariensis, assembly GCA_014170235.1. Taxonomy (NCBI): domain Eukaryota; kingdom Metazoa; phylum Arthropoda; class Insecta; order Coleoptera; family Curculionidae; genus Listronotus; species Listronotus bonariensis. Next base: position 45,911 of record JACEGR010004389.1, read on the forward strand.
ATAAAATTCGACACTTGGTAATATTAACAAACTTAAATTATTTTTATGTAGAATCTAAAACCGCCATAAAATATAGGGTGTTCTATTTAAAAAATATAACTTTGATAAGTCACACTTTTTTGAGACATCCTGTATAGAGTAAAATAATTTTATACTGTAGCCTTATCCGACCTGTATATGTTTCAGTATTTACTTTTTAAAAACGCCATGATTATCCAGCTACAGACCGTGTCAAATATGGTGGGCCACCCTGTACATTTGCCGATATGGTACAATTTTTCTGGGGGAGGGGACTGGCCGCGACTGGGGATGGCTGGCCCCCCGTTTTTACGCCGCTGTAAAGGGGGTAGTTACCCCTCCACCCCTAAGAATTTGAAGAAAGTTGAAAAATGATTTAAGGGTTCTTACAAGTAAAGGCTGGAAAGTAGCACATGCGATGTTTTAGACAAAAATGGAATAACTGCAAGTGGCGCCTTCAAGTTATTAGCTAAAAATTCATAACGAAGTCGATTTTTTTATGTCTTAGAACCCTTAGATACCAAGATTTCTTTTACCATATTCAAAACGTACACAAAAGTAACCCAAGTCTATTTATTTATGAAATAACTTTTCTCTCTTTTTGTATTAAGGTGCGGGGACGAAGATATTTTGTGTATTATTGGAGTTGGGACATTTTAAATATTAAAACAAATAATATTTTTTTAATAAGTATACGCTATTTCCCAGTTTATTAAAAATCTAAATGAAAAACTGTTTTAAACAGAAAAGTACTATTGTAACTAAAAATTCTTTATCCAAAATGCATTATTATTTTCGTCAAACGCGTTGTTCCTCTATGAATATCGGAACATCTCGAAAAACGTGTTCTGTTTTAAAACTCCAGAAATGAAGGGATCAAAAATATGCCTGTAGAATCTTAAATTTCCCTACAAATATTTGGAAAAAATATACAGAATGTTGTTTTATTCTTGCTTGGTTTATACAGGGTGTAAGGGAATGATGTTGATAACTTTAAAAGGTGATTCCTTGCATTATTCTTAGCAAGAAAGTTCATAATAAATTATGTCCGAAAAACAATTGTTTTCGAGAAAATTGAGTTGTAAACAATTAATGTTTTCAAACATTTGGCAACGTTGCAATGCAACAGAGATACGAGCGCACGAGCACCGCAGCTGATTCATCGAATTGTTTACGTTGGTATGATACTTGTTGAAAATTATGCCTAAAACAGAATAGTTTTACGCAATTTTTGTGGCAAATATTTTTTATTTAATAACGCTTTTGTACATTACATTTACTCAGAAAAAATTACAGGACTTTACCGATACATGGCGATACACACCACCCATATCCACGTTTATCGGTCACTTATTTAAAACGATGTGATGCTCCAAAAAAAGAAAAAAAACAATATTCAAACAGCATTTTATGTTTTTGAAGTCACTTGAGTTCTAATCTGGGGTCAATTTGACCCCATCAGGTTATGTCCAAGGCCATATCAAGGTCAAATCATCTTCTTAAAAATTGGTTCTTAAAATATTTGTTCCAAATTTTTAAAAACCCGGTATTAAATCACATAATCTAAGTCCTAAGTTTTTGTGACGAATAAAAATGTGACGAATAAAAATCCACATGCATCGTATATTGAACATTAAGCCTTTGCTGACAAACAATAAAAAAATAAATAGGTAAAATAAAATAGAGTATATAAATAAAAATAAGTATAGCCTAAAAATAACTTTATCTGAAAATTTAAAAATAACGACCGCACTTTTGTCTTTAAATAAAAGTATACAAGACATTAGGTTTTAAAGTTATAAAATTTTATGCATCATATTTTATGTAGCATGTAGTAAATACAACTATAAAATTTACATATAAAGAGCATTGAACAATTCAGAGAAGTGCATGTAGAAAACTATATGTATAAAATAGAGTATTATTAGGTTTTAGAGCAATAAATCATTTAATAGAAGTTATTAGAGCATTATTGAAAGTTGTCTTATTAAGCTCATGAATTATTAGTACCAGCCTTATTTAACTGGTGCTTGTACCCATAATTTAGAGTTATTGCAAATCATTTTGACAGTACCATTAACCTATAAAAAAAAATAGAAAAATTTTAGATTTTCTTTATTGTTGTGTGTTGTAGGGTTTTGTTTAACACAATTACAGAAATACATTTAAAAAAGCAAGGTTTTAAGTCTTTTTACTTCTAAAAACTTCTCGATTTTGTGGTCGGCAGCCGTTCGGTTAGACGAACAGTTCCGAAGTTAAAATACGACCAAAATAAGGCAAGACCTAAAATCGGCATAAATAAAGCCAGGAACTATACTTATTAAGGGAGTCCCTATCCTCACCATGCATCTGCGCAGGCTCAGATGTCAAAATAAGGCCGGTATTATTAGTGCCTGACCTTATTTCACTGTGCAAAAAATCTCTATTGCTTAAAATTATGTAAAACAAGTGGGTTAACTTTTCAAGGAGATTTTAAATCTTAGACAAAAATAACATTATGGTCCATGTAAATAAAGTTAGACCAGAATTTTTGATGATTTGACCTTGAAATGACCTTGACCCAGACCTAATGGGGCAAACCGACCACAGATTCGAATTCAGTGACCCCGAAAAACATAAAAACACCATGATCTTGTCCTTCGGACCTTCAATATTTTTTTTGTAGAGCTGTAATTGACCTTGACCATGACCTAATGTGGCCAAACCTACCACAGATTCAGATTCAGCGACCCCAAAAATATTGAGAAACGATGGTCTTTCTTTAAGAGATGAAACTTTTTTTTTTGTGTGGCTGTGTAATTAATAACTCGAAAACCCTTACAGATAGGTATAGGATAATGTTAAGCAAAAAGATTCAGAAAGTAATGGCGAATCCAAAAATTGGTAAAATGACGGAAACGCGATTTTTACAGGCATTGATAGCAAGTAGGCATATAAGCGTGTCGGATCTCAGCAATCCGCGTGTTGTTGTAAGCAAATGCAATCAGACCCGTTTTGTATTCTGTTTACAGTGTGTGACTCATATTGTGATTGTGTCTGGTTTTTTCATGGGTTGGTTTAATTTTTTTTTAATCAAAGATGGATTTGTTTAATATAAGATTTGTAAACGGAAGTCAAAAAAGTCCTATTTTTTTTTTCCCAGGGAGCCGTCTGCATGTCCGGTGGCACTGCAGCCTGAAGGCTTATTGTACCAAACTCCCGTTTTATTGTACCCATTCCAGTACCCTAGTTCCTTGAAGAAGGCGGTATAGGTCTGCTGGGTGCGTACCATGTGTTTCCGGGGCACTCTAATATCCCCGAAGATTGCCTGTCTTTTGTGATCCAGTGCCTCACACTCTGACAGTATGTGAGATACTGTTTCGGTCTCTGCTCCACATAATCTGCAGTCCAGATCTCCGTTGTATAATCCCATTTTATTTAGGTGTTCTTTCACTGGAGCATGTCCGGTGAGGAAACCTGTGATCGTTCTTAGCTGATTTCTACCCATTTTGAGTAGTTCTTTAGCTCTTTTTGTGCATGGTCCACTGATGTATATTTTCCCATGCATGTGTTGAGAAAAGCCTTTCCCAGTGCAGTCTTTGCTGGTCCTTTACCCAGTTTTGTACCGCACTCCGGAAGGTACTCTTTGGTACTCCAAGGACTGGTTCTGGCCCGACGTATGTCGTGGCTGACCCCTTCTAGCCAGTTCGTTCTGCGTTTGCATTGCCTCGAATTCCGCAATGCCCTGGCACTCACATCAACCTCGTGTTGTTGCGTTCCGCCAGTTCCCTGAGTTCCTCGAGGCATTCTAGTACCAGCCAAGACGATACCTTGGGATTAATTAGTGCACCAAGGGCTGCTTGACTATCCGTAAGAATGTTGATTGTACAATTTGTGCGGGGCCTTTGGTTGTTAATCCTGGCACATTGTAAGATCGCAAAAATTTCTGCTTGAAATACAGAGGCGTGGTTTCCCAGTGAAAGGTCAAACGAGTGTTTCCCATCTCACTGTAGACACCTGCTCCTGACCCTTCTTCGGTTTTGGATCCGTCCGTATACCAGATTTGACCTCGAAGAGAAAGTCTGAAATTTTCGTTTGCCCAGTTCTCCCTTGGGTGTATTGTCACCTGAAAGGGTCTTCTGGGTACGATTTGTGGGGTCATATAGTCTGTCCTCATATCCATTATGGGACTCCTTATGATATTTTTTATTTCCATGTGTCCTGATCTAACTTTTGTGTTGCTCAGGTTATTTTTCAGTCTGTATACCCCCATTCTCGCCTCCCCTTGTACCACTATATGCAGTGGTGGGAGGTCAAGTAGGGTCTCCAAGACCGCTGTTGGTGTACTTTTAATGCATCCCGCCATGCCAAGGCAGGCTAGTCTTTGCACCTTGCCCAGTCGAAGCATAGCCGTGTGCTGTCTGGTCTTGGTCCACCAAACAATGGATGCATATGTTATGGCTGGTTTCACCACAGTATTGTACAACCAGTGAACCATTTGTGGTCTTAGTCCCACGTTTTGCCACTTGTTCTGCGAGCCAGAATTAATGCTATTTCCGCTCATTGGATTACTTTGTCTAAATGGTGGTTCAAGGTGAGTTTTGAGTCCAATATAACCCTCAAATACCTAACCTCCCCATCATTGGAATTTCAGTGCCTTGAAGATTAAGAGGACCCAACCCCTTAAAAAAGTCCTATACTTTATAATTAAACTTTAAAAGAATATTTTTTCCGTAGGATTTGGACTTTTGCGTACTTGTCTTAGGGGCTCTATTATGGCAATCTTTGACCTGGTTGCATAATCCAAAGGGGTAGTTTTTGCCCCGGTCCGGTCGGGTCTGGAGAACATCGGCGCACTTCGATCAATATATGATTTCATTGGCTGAGAATATAGTAAAATTGGCCATTAAACGTATGCTTGTCTCTGTACGGTTGTCGCCACTTCAAACACGAATATATGCGTACATACTGTCGAAAGCTCGTCAAATCGCGTCTCGTCGCTGTTTCAACGACCCATGTGCGGAGTGCCTTAACCTCCTTCAAACAGTCTAAGGCCCGGTTCTATAAATTTGGTTTAAACTGAAGTTTTAACCTAAGTTTAAACTATAAATTAAAACAGGAGTTTAAACACAAGACATGCGATATAGCTGTTGTATAGGTTGCGGTTAAATTATATTTGGCTAACTTCACGATATTAGGAAGTTACCAATATTTATTGCCATTTTTGACTAATAAGCGCTGCGTTATGCGTATAAGGGCTGTGCGATTTTGGGTTTGTTAACATAATGATTTTTTGTCTATTTGCGGCATTGCTTTTAGAATTAATTATGTCTAGCCTTAGCTGTCCATTGAGCTTATCTTAAAATATTTTACTTTGTACATACTTCCTTGATAAACAAAACAGGCGGTTGCACTCACAGTCTATGAGGTCTTTCCAACGTGGCCCTAATTTGGGAAATTAACCTTCCAACAAAGGCTTTTGCAAGCCTAGACGCTGGATAAATTTTTGTTCAATCAATCTGTTCAATGATCAATATTTTCTAAGCAAAAATATTCTATTTTGCCTGGGATTTTTAATAACGTTGATAATATCTAGCTCGTCTTTATCATCAGACAGTCTAAGGTCAAAAATATTAAAGTCGTGCCCATTTTTAGGTAATTAATTTGTAGTATTTTATTAAAATTTTTAACTTTTTTAAGATTTTTAACTTTAAAAAATAAAAATAAGGTTAAGTCAGAGACAAGAATGAGACGAGCAACTAAATGTAAATAAATTATCCGAGAGAGAGATAGCTGCTGGGCCTTCCTTGTCTGTCTTCAAGGAATGTAAACGCAGATGGCGCGTGATTCGACTTTATCGTTTGCCCGCCAAATTCAAATTATATAGCTGTGCTATTTTTGCCCTTAATGTTAGGTACTTGTTTTTGTTTCCTATTAATATAAAATATTGCTGTTTAGTTCAATAATTACATACACCTAATTAAAAATGTCATTTATTTGGTTTTTATAAAGATTTTTTTTTACAGATAACCATGTCAATATTACCTTAAATTATCTGTTGAAAAGCACAAATTTAATATATACACTGTGATCACTAATAAAAGTCAATATTCAAAGTCCAATAATTAAAGGTAAAAAACATGAAACACACAATAAATCACAGAAAATGTAAACAAACTGTCCAAACTAATCGGCCACTGAAAAATATCAATATCGAATAACATTTCGGCGTGACTGCCTGCGGCAACGTTTGTCAAAAATATTCGATTCACGGTATATTTTCTTTCTCTTAATTAGATGTGAGCCAAAAGGACGTTCAAGTTTACATTCAGAAATTGTAAACAACTTGGCAACCAGGGCAAAGCGATGATTGCTCCATCTACGATAGCCTGCCATGATGAAAGACAAAGACATATTTATTGGAACTTGCGGTAAACCAGACAGAGATAAATACAATGGACAAATTGTTAGGACCAGTTACTCGTCTCATTGTTGTCTCTGGTTAAGTGTTATAATAATAAACAATATATGACAAGATGTCAGATGACTGTAAACTCAGCTAGCAGTTTAAACCATACCCAATCCATCGTTTATAGTTTAAACTCCAACTGATGTTTAACTAGACCTGTAAAACACGTATTTTAGTTAAAACTTAAGTTTAACTGTAGGTTGAAGTTTATATTTTACCATCCCTATAAACCGGGCCTAAGTTTAAGAAGCCGGTTTTGCGTGATTTTAATGAGTATTACTGAAGGATTTTTTGTTTGACCTCCGGACAGTGCGGACGTGCGTAGAGGACTACAAAGTTCTTCCCGGAGTGGCGGCTAGAGGTGTCGTACGAACGTTTTTACCTTCGGGGATCAAGGAAAGATTCACGCTAAATTGACGGCATCTTTCTTCTGGATCTAAGCGCTGTGAGCGAAGATTCCTATAAGCTGATGGTATCCTGTTTGGTGGTGAACACGAGGTATTTCTCAAATGGCGGGAAATCGATGGGCGTGCCATGGGAACTGTCAGTAGTGAAAGTGAAGGTTATACGTAACACCAGTAGCAGATCTTGGTTTGACAGCCGACAATTTATGCATTGGATCGATTTTTGAATTGTTTGTTTTCTTTGGAATTTCTGGGAGCTACGAGCTCGATTATCCAGATTTTCCGCCGACGAAGCCCTGGAAAGCATAGTCCGGAAGGGGGAGAGTGGTGAATTGGACCTGAAGGGACAAAACCAAGAAAAAAAATAGAGAGAGAGAGTATTACTAAATTTTATTGCATTAAATTTATCTAGAAATGTAGTAGGTAAGATTACTAAAAAGTCAAGAGTTTAAGACCCCATTTTTCAGGAACTATTCGATAATTAGGTACGGCTTTGATTTAAGGGGTTTATAAAAGAAAAAATCGAAAAGCATAATTTAATTACCAATTTGATCGTTGTAAATTTCTTAAAATTACGACCTAATAACCAACCGGCACCGGCGGCGCTTTTTAATTGCTTTTTATCCTTTAGTGTCTTTTTTCCAAATGGCGAAATTATGGAAATCATTGAAAATCGCAGCAATCGGAATTTTATAATTAAAACTGCCTAGATATGTAAATTTTAGAGCAATGTAACAAAGTTCTAAAAGACAAAATTGCAATATTGGAACTAGGGTTATAAAAAGAATATTTTATTGGCATAGTCTTAGGTGCCCATGCCATGAATGCTTTTAGGTGCATGATGCACAAGCACGCATACTGAATATACTTTTTCGATACTTTCGCGATACTTTGACTCATCAGTCTTGCTTAGTTGATGCTTAAGACCGTCTCTGAAAGGTTTAATGTGGTACGACATGTATATCCTAAAATTCATAAATTTTGTACAGGGTGGTAAAGGTAAAAAACAAAACTAAAAAAGTAATTGTTTTCGATAAATTTTTTACCCTTGTAGAATTACATAGCTTTTATCAAATTAAAAAATAATACAAAATTAAAGTAAATTTTTTTCTTTAAAAAATACAGTAATTATTATACACTGGCCGCCAGAAATGTTGAACCATATGGAAAACTTTCTTATTTTTGATTTCTAAAAAAATATATTCTTAATAAAAATCTCTGCATACATCGAAACTTACAACTCACTGATCAAAATTTAAATAAACCATAGCATATACAAGTTAGGTGCAAATTAATGAATATGACACAAGAGAAAACTACATTTATTTTTGAACTTAGAGAAAAATATTATTTGGAATACTCATTTAAAATTAAAAGTTATGGTATAGTTTAAAAGCAAAGCCTCCTGATAAAAAATTGGAAGAAAAACTTACTTTTTACTTACCCGTATAAAGATTAGATCGAACGGAATTAACTGCCGTAAATTGTCCCTATTGTCTTTAAATTTCGAAAAAATGTCAAAGCTTTGTTATTCCTAAAGCATTTAGGTGCATTTAGATCAATTCAAAAAACAATCCTAAATTTTTGCTTTTTGTGGTTTAATAAGGTTAAAACTTAAAATCCTCTTTAGATTAATGTGCAACATCATTTTTAACACGCTTTGCTGGGTTGTAACTATCTATCTATCTATCTATGTAACGGAATCTTTGAGCCTAATTTTTACCAACTTCCAGCGATTCAATTTCTTTGAAACTTTGCACAAGTATCAAGGACCGATGACAATGCAATAATTTAAAAACAGTATCCCGTTATCCTGATTAGGACCGCCAGGATAAATAAATTTCTTTACAGATCCTCCTGTGTCTCTTGACAAAATGGCGAAGGAATTTTTAGTGAATAAACTGGAGCATTTATTTTTAAAAAAGTAATTAATATATCGAACTAAAAAATGAAAAATAAATAATAGTTTATAAAAAACTAAAAAACACGCTTTTATATGCAACCAGAAATAAAAATTAGAAAATAATTTTTCATTACAAAGAGTTTGTCACTTCAGAATAAAAGCGTGGGGTGCTTAATATATTAAATGTTATAATTATTCTATTTGCAAATATCTATGAGGGAAAAGTTATGAAAAAATAGTAAAATGCACCCCACGCTTTTACTCTGAAGTGACAAACTCTTTGTAATGAAAAATTATTTTCTTATTTTTAGTTCGGTTGCATATAAAAGCGTGTTTTTTTAGTTTTTAAACTATTATTTATTGTCTTATAAAAAACATCTTCGCATTATTAAATTTATGATCATATGTTTGTATTTATTTAGATTTATCCTTAAATAGATTTTTTTAAATTCTATGAACTTTTTCTTATTATCATAATCCCAATAAAGTTTAATTTTTTAACATTGAAATAGAAAATCACCAGAATAAATTTATGTTTTTAAAAGTTAAGCTTTTTTGATGAGGCACAAATGATTTGGAACATAAATCTAAAGGGGCTTTTAAGTTTTGGTCTTATTGAACCACAAAAAATAAAAATTTACGTTTGTCTTTTGAATTGATCTTAATGTACTTAAATGCTTTAAGAAAAACAAAGCTGTAACATTTTTGCGAGAATTAAAGGGTTGAAAAAGTAAGTTTTCTTCATTTTTTTAAATAGAAGGCTGTGCTTTTAAAATATGACATAACTTTTAATTTTAAACAAGTTTTTTTAAATAAGTTCAAAAATAAAAGTATTTTTCTCTTGTGTCATATTCGTTAATTCTCACCTACCTTGTATACGCTATGGTTTATTTAAATTTTAATAAGTGTTCTGTGAGTTTTGCTGTATGCAGAGATTTTTATCAAAAATATATTTTTTAATTAATTAAAAATAAAATAGTTTTCCATATGGCTCAACATTTCTGGCGGTCATTAAATATAAAAAAATGTTAGCAATAGGACAATGCCGAAGAATGATTTTTATTTTGCTATGCTAAAACCGTGCATCAAGCCAAGAGATACCACGAGACTGATATAAAATGATTAGTGTGTGTATCGTTTTGTTTTTCTGAAATATTAAGTGTAAAGCCCGCATGAACGCCAATGGCAAATAGAGAAAATGTATAAATTTTAATAGTTAATTATTTTATTTTGTAGAAAAGTTTGAAAAATCTAAATAGGCATGCCAACTATTCCAGAGAATGCCAATAGAAATAAAATAATTTTAATAAGATAAAACAATATTAAGCTGCAATTTTTATTTAATGGTTTGGCTCCAGTTAAAGTTAAAAACCATTAGTTCTGATAGACAATGTAATTGATATGATGTGTAATTTAGGGCATTAAAATTTAGAGGCAAAAATAAATAGCCTACAGGCGGCAAATATGTAAATCCGCCACTGCTTTTACATAAAAATAATAAAAATAAAAATGTTAAATTATCGTGGTACAGTGACTTTAAAACTATATCGTTTACAACAAAATTAAATTCTCTAGTACGTGTCCGTATAAAAATAAAACGAACTAGTTATCTCGACATGTTTCACACAAAGGTAATAATTTAAAACAATATTTTACATGTACAACTTTGTCGTAATTATATTACTTTTGTACCCTCTAATTTACGTTTTATAAACAGGCGTGTTTTAAAATAATTTTAACTGTTTTAGTTAATATTGGACAATTTAGTTTTTTAAAGGTATATAAAAAATTTGTGTTTTAATACATGTATAAAGTTTCGGTAATAGTTCGATATAGCGGTTTTCGCTATTATAAGAGATTTTTGAAAAATTCTTTTCAGGGCGTTTCTATAGGTCGATTATGACACAAATCTGTGTGCGCGTTTTCCAAAATCCATTTCTTTAATTTATTATTAATAAAAACATATTAGGGGACGGTGGAGTGAACAGGGGTGTTGGGTGGGGACGAAACAGTAGAAATCCTACATTAAACGCCCAAAAACAGTATTTCACAGTCCACACCGCACTTTCTGTTTGCAAAAATGTCCAAAAATTGTTTAAAAAATTAAAAATAAATAATAGTTCAACAATCCCGCCATGACTGTCACTGCATAAAAAAGAAGAGTTTGCAATAGAACTGTAAATGTCTTGCGATGTTGCCAAATAAAGTGAGAAAGTGTCAATAGCTTAAAAAAAGGAAGATACAGGACAAAACTCATATGAAAAATTAAGTTATTTCTTTTTCCTATTATAATTTGTAGAGAAAAAAGGAAAATACCTAAACATAAAGAAGGAGGCATTTTACAAAAAATACCATTGTTTCTCATGGAAATGGTGGATAATCCCCGAAATAGGCTTGGTGTTAATTCTTCATAAGAAGTTTGGCACCGCTGCTTCTTTTAAGACTGTCATTTTCATAATGACGAACTTCATGTTATCAGCTGTGTGGGATAGTTTTTCGAAAAATTTTATACTTTTCAAAATTAATCTATATTTTTTATGTGCCCCGAGTGCAGTGTATTAATGTTTTCTTGTGTTTGACGTTGGATTTATACTGTTTTGTCCCCACCCAGCACCCTGTTCACTCCACCGTCCCGTAATATGTTTTTATTAATAATAAATTATAGAAATGGATTTTGGAAAACGCGCACACAGATTTGTGTCATAATCGACCTATAGAAATGCCCTGAAAAAGAATTTTTCAAAATCTCTTATAATAGCGAAAACCGCTATATCGAATTATTACCAAAGTTTCTGATAATTTGTCAACACTTCTAATTAAAATCTGACCTTTAGAGCTTGTGATAGGAGTAATTTATAAAAAAATAATTGAAAAAAATGCTATATGACTGACATGTGGCAACGCCGCCGAAAGGTTACGATGCGCCCGAAAAGTTTATCGAATACGGTATATGGGGACATAAAATTGATGCCAGTCCAATACGTTTTTCGGTTACAAGATCCAATGGGTGATAATAAATATCCGCAATAATTAGAAAACATTTTTATTTCCAAGTGTTTTTAAGTGAACAATACGACGACCATAATTCGATGTATCAATATTTACGTTAGTTTGACATGTAAGGTGACAGAAACTTTCTATTTTTATTCTTAAATGTTTGTGCTACTTGACTTTGTTTACAAATTTGTTATAATTTTTTTCAGTGACTGTTTTGCCTTTTTAATAATTTTTTTGGAGATATAATAAGGGTGGTTGAGAGATTTTATTAGTTAACAAACATATCAATTTAAAACCGATAACTTGTTTAAAGATGCTTGTGCAGTAGCTTTTTGCGTATGATTTCTATTGTTCTTACGCATCATTGCCAAATATAAATACAACGGTAGTCAAATTATCTTAAGCACTCATTTGACTCTTGTGGTATTGTAGAACAACCCTAAATATTTAGGAATAATATTATTTTTTATTACCACATAATTTTTAATACACGTAACTGGTATGTTGGTCTAGACACGCGGGAGCGTGTCAAGCCAAGTTTAAGTAAAGGAATTTATTCCAACTATTTTCCCTCCATAACCTAAAACCTATTTACCATAAACACATGAAACTACGTGTGTTAGTTTATATTCATAAGTACAACTAAAAGTCCAAATTTTATGAAGCTACCTTAAAAGGTTATAAAGATATGAAGGACCAAAGGTCGCCAATTTTCCACTGACTGATTGACTGACTTACATATACATAGATAAAAAAAATCTAACCCACTTCCAGATAACCTAGAAAGATGAAATTTAAATTTTAGCTTGGTTATTGTGTGTGAGCGTAAAAAAATCTAAAATTAATTATAAAATTAAGTTTAAAAGTACGGTGGGTCCTTATACAAAATAATAGGCCTTAGTTTTATATGTAAACATATGTTCGAAAACGTTTTTTTTGGAGATACAAAGTGTAGAAATTCTAAGAATTTTTTTTTATAATTTTTAAACCACTTTAGATAATTAATTGGTATTTAGTACATTGCTTAACAGCAGTAAAATACATTTTTACATGTAAAATATTTTAAAAAATACTGGTGGCGTACAACAGAAAAATAAACATAAAATTTAGTCAAAAGATTAGTGGTGTCTTCATACAAAAAATTAAATAGTAATTTTAAATAGTTAAATAGTGAATGATGATTTTTGGTTCGAAACGTCGCCTAAATGTAAAGTGTAATATGTCGTTGGATTTAGCATCAAAAACCAAGTTTATTAAGTTTAAAAAACATATTTCGCATAATTAAAAAAACGAAGTTAATGATGGCGGCTTAAAAACGTGACGTCGAATCTTAAATTTATTAACATCATTTTATAGAAAGCAAAAAGTAGCAATGATAATGTTACATTTGTTTTAAAATATCTCTTTAAATAAACTAAGAAGAAAACAAACACCCTTTTTCAAAAATTCAATTTATGACCTATTCCCAAGAAAGGATCTAAATCCCTTCCATCTAACTATAGACCAATTTCAATTCTCTTAGTTCTTTGTAAAGTAATGGAAAAATTAATTAATACACAAATTCTTATGTACTTAGAAAAACAGAAAATTTTGCATGACAGGCAGTATGAATTTCGCCACAAAAGATCTACAGCAGATCTTCTTTCCTTCGTATCACACTGTTGAAATAAGTCGCTTGAGTTTCTAGTTGAGTCCCAGATCGTTGCTCTTGATATATCCAAAGCTTTCGACCAGGTCTGGCATGCCGCACTTCTTAATAAACTTCCCTCCTATGGTCTTTCAACTAAACTCTGTACTTGGCTCTCTAGTTATCTATCTGATCGACGTATATCAGTTATTGTGGACGGCCATTCTTCAAGCTTTCACCAAGTAAATGCTGGAGTCCCTCAGGGCTCCGTGCTGACACCAACATTGTTTCTGCTTCACATCAACGACCTTCTCTCGCCCACAACTAACTCCATTCATAGTTTCGCCGACGATAGTACCCTTCACTCCAGTTTTCAGATTCCTAAACCCATCACTAAACCTGACTTGGAAAACAAAGGCAGAGCGATGCAGATATCTCTTTCGCAGGATCTTAATTTAATATTGGATTGGGGCGCCAAAATCTCGTCCATTTTAATGTATTCAAAACACAATCATGTTTCTTGTCGCGAAAAGAGTCATCAATATTAAAATTTTTAAAACGAGATATTGATAAGCATAAAATTGTACAACTTTGCCCCAATTTAATTAACCCTCCATCTCTTAAAGTCTCCGAGATCCTAATGCTGCCCCTCGAATTTGTAGCAGCCTGTATAAAAAAGCTTTGTCTTTTTTTTCGTGTTTCTATCAGAGATATTGTGTAAAAACGTTTAAAAGACCTGCATATTGCAGATAAACAAATCTTATGGATCAAGATTTAGTCACAAAATGGCGGTAGGAACGTGCTCGCCACGTACCAATAACGGATTATATTACCGTTATTTTCAATGCTGAACTTTGGTTTCCATATTATTCTAATTTGTAAATTTATAGATAGAGTGTTTTTAAAAAGTGTTTTTTAAATAAACTATTTTTTTTGCAGATCGTTTCAAAATTTAATATTTTAAGGTACTCGCACACATGTACACCCCAAGCAGCAAGCTGATGTCATTATGACGTTATTTTTAGGTCATTTTTGGTCATAGGACGTCATCAGACCAAAATTATGACGTCATTTAAACGTCATTTTAATGACGTATTTTGACGTCTTTGAAGTGACGTCTCTTCAACGTCATTTTTTGTCATACTAGCTTATAAAAACCTAATGACGTCATGTTTAGAAAACCCACTAGAAAATTTTTGTACCATTCTATGATTCGTGTCAAGTCAAGTGTCAGTCTCCCCCGTGGCGCAGTGGACAGAGCTTTGATCTTCAAAGCCAGACGTCGCCGGTTCGATTCTTAGCGGGGAGACTTATTTAAGTAGTAGTTATTTAAAAATATCGACCGTGGTGGCACTACCGCGTTGTCTAAAAGGTACTGTGAAACTGCATGTTTCAGTGCTTGGACAACGTTGACGGAACAGGGGAACGATGGGTTAAACATCTAATAACCCGACACCCACGGTGGATTTTTCAATACGATGTTGAAACAAAGTGGCAATCGATGGACTGGAAAACGCCTGATTCGCCCAGAATCAAAAAGGCAAGGATGTCCAAATTAAAATTCAAGGCAATGTTGATCGTTTTTTTGACATTAATGGTATTGTGATGACTGAATGGGTTGCAGAGGATCAGACTGTCAACCAGATTTACTATTTTTCAGTTTTGGCAACACTGCGAGAACGAGTTTGTAAGAAACGGCCCGAGTTGTGGAAGAACAACTTGTGAATTTTGCACCAGGACAACGCACCTGCTCATAACGCGCTGTCTGTGAAGCAGGTATTTGGCCAATAAACGCACTCCAGTGCTCGAACACGCGCCGTACTCGCCAGATTTGGCACCGTCCGACTTTTTTATTTCCGAAGAATAAATTTGCTTTAAAAGGGACCCGTTTTGAGTCGATGAAAGCGGTAAATCAAAAAACGGCAGAGCTTCTAAAGGCCCTTACCAAAAGACTTCCAGCACTGCTTCAATCAATAGAAAAACGTATGGAAACGTGTGTGGCGAGGGCAGGGGAGTATATTGAAGGGGAGCATTCCAATGTATAATACTTTTTATAATAATACTCTTTTTGTAACCAGTCTAGTTATTTAATAGCCAGACCTCGTAGTTGTGCAAAATATGTAATTTGCCATTTTGTGGCGTCGGCCATCTTGAATTTTTTTATAGTGAGCTCTATTCTACGAATTAAACCATTTCATTTGATACCCATATTAAGAAAGTTGTGGAAAAACTATGATATCCGCCATTTTGTAGCGACGGCCATCTTGGATTTACAATAATAAAGAATGTATTATATTATAGTGTCATCAAAATTAAAAGTGCGTACCAAATTTCAGATTATTCGGTTGTCAGAAAGGAGGTCAAATTCCCATTACTAGATTTGAGACAAATAAATAAACACGTCAATTTAAGTAAAAGCGTTTAAACAAAAAAAAAGGTATAGTGAGCCCATTTGTGGACACACTGTATAAGTTTTCATTTAAAACCAAGTATCACTCTATCCATACGTTAAATTAAACACTATTTATTGCTTGAGGTGGAAAATTATATTAAAACGGATATCTTAAACATTATTCCAAGTAATTTACCCTAGTTATTACTGATTTTCATATAATTTTCCGAGGGTAATTTAAATTCTTACCACTTATCTGTACATTTTGTTCTTGAGGCAAACCGCTTTTATTATCTTTATTTCATTTTCAGAAAGTACAATTCATGCGGCAGACCGACGAAATTTTGCAATGGTTTATTTCTAAAAATCTTCTCAATATTTTTCCAAACCAAAAACGTTATTTAATTTTTTTATAAGTGAAGACAAGTTTTGACATTTTGTTCATAAACTTAAAAATTACCCCTTAATTTTTTGTTTTAATGTCATTTCCATCAACCATTTTATTAGTTTACCAATTAGAATAAACAGTTTGCCAGTTTTTTCTTTAATTTTACAAAAAAATAGTCAACTTTTACCCTAACTTATAACAAATTACCCTAACAAAAATAAAAATACAAGCTAGAAATTAAAATGGATGCCCAAGTAGGCTCTGAAGACAAATGAAAAAATCAGGTTAAAGATTATTCCATGCATATTTATTTTTTAGCTTGTATTTTTATTTTTGACGACGTCATTTGCTTATGAGTTAGGGTAAAAATTGCTTATATTTTTGTAAAATGTATACTTTTAAAATAATAGATGACAATGACATTAAAATAAATGAATAAATTGAGAGTGCAATTTTTAGGTTGATGCACAAAATGTGAAAACTTGTCTTCAGTTATAAGTAAAATATGATAAGGATCAATAAATTTTACCATTTTTAAATATTTTATCGTTTTTGGTTTGGTAAAATATTAAAAGATTTTTAAAAATAAACCATAGCAACACCGGGTGTGCTGGCGTCGACCTATTTTTTTAATTGTTTGCTTTTTAAATTGACTTACAATTAAACCAGTGAAATTTAGTTAGATTAAGCTAAGGTCGGTTGTTTGGCCTAGCGTGTTAAGGCGCCAGGCCGTTGAGCGCACAACCGACGTGAGATGGGTTCGAATCCTGCCAGCGGCCAAGGTCAGAAATTTAGTGGGATGCTCAACAAGACGGACAAAGTGCAAAATGTATCGAGGCTAATAGCCAGCAAGGACTAAGGCGCCGGAACACACTTTGCCGTGTCCTGCGCAACCGTAGACATGCGGACCCCACTAAGTTTGTAGGTTCGTTAGTCCCCCTGGGTGGGGACCAGGTCTGAAGTTGTCGCACATAGGACCGTGGTTCGGAACCCACGTTAAGCCGTAGGTCCCATCTGGCTGACAACACCCAGACGTAAAAGACGGCGCACATTAAGCCGAACAGCTTCAGTGCATGGGTTATTCCGGCCCTATTTTAAGGTCTAAGATAAAGTTATTCTATTCTATTCTATTGTTTTTCCTTGGTTTTAGTCCCTTCAGGTCCAATCTACCAGCTCTCCCCTTCCGGACTATGCTTTCCAGGGCTTCGTCGGCGGAAAATCTGGATAATCGAGCTCTTAGCTCCCAGAAATTCCAAAATGAAAACAAAAATAATTCCACAAGCGATGCAATGCATATATTGTCGGCTGTCAAACCAAGAGCCGCTACTGGTGTTACGTATAACCTTCACTTTCACTTCTGACAGTTCCCATGGCACGCCCATCTATTTCCCGCCATTTGAGAAATATCTCGTGTTCACTACCAAACAGGATACAATCAGCTTATAGGAAACTTCGCTTACAGCGCTTAGCTCCAGAAGAAAGATGCCGTTAATTTAGCGTGAATCTTTCCTTGATCCCCGAAGGTAAAAAGTCCGTACGGCACCTCTAACCGCCACCCCTGAGAAGAACTTTGTAGTCCTCTACGCACGTTCGCACTGTCCGGAGGTCAAACAAAGAGTCCTAAGATAAAGTTAGTTTGATTAATAAAATAGTACATGTAAACTTTGTTTAATTGATTTTTTTTTTTAATTCATGCTTTAAATTTTGTATTGGGGCACGAATTAAATTCTAAGCACTTTTATTCCTAGAATTTTTTCAATATTTTATTTAAGCCATTTTTTGTTGTTAATACGGTTCAAAACATTTTAAAAAGATTACATTTTCTTGCTAAACAGTGACGTCATATACGTCACGCATTTACCTGTGTTGGATACATCTCGGACAAGGGTTTAAAAACAATATACTTATCTATGTCGGGCGGGCGTATGTATTGAACCCATTAAAAACGTTTTTTCGGTCATTTCTTGTAAACTTTTTACATGGCAAGTAAAAATGTTTAAACTAACGTACATATTAACCCTAAAAAAATAAAAATCATAGTCATAACCTAAAAATCTATTGGGCTGTGACGCAAAGTTTGAAAACCTACATTTTCTTGATTCTCACATTTATATTGTCATTTTCGAATACGGTTTGAACCAAAGTCGGTCTATATAAGGTCACGACATTCGGCCATATTGCTTTGACGTGTTATGACGTCACATCTCCCATTTTTCGGCAATGTTGTTCAGTGCCGGAGATATACAGTTTATTGTATTAGTAGAACAACCATTTACACAACAGTTTTTAATTATTATTAAGTTGTAAATTCTTTTACTTTAAATACAAAACATTCGAAATTACATCTTTCAACAAATATCTCTACCAAAAAATGCAAAATGAAATGCGCAAATTCTAGACGCCACTGAATTGATCATCAGCTTTGATTTTACTCCAGTCTTGCCAACCTTTTTCCGTGAAGTACCCTTCCTTGCGTCCCCGACCTCGAACCGCCTAAAAGTTGAGGATATGTCGCAACCTTATAAATATAAACTAACCTTGGTTTGAACCACTGAGACGAGATACGGTTAGCAAGAAAATTTGACTTTAATTATTTACATCAATTTTTATTCATTTTACCTAACCCCACTTTTCGTGATTTCAACTTGGATTTTTTAAATTTCCCGCCATATCGCTGTTTAAATGACCGAAGTGACTAGGGGCACGTTGATGTGCCGCGATTATTTTTTACCGGCACGTGTATGTCGTCACTACTGAGCGTGCCATTATTCATCATCAAAGTTGAAATTCAAACTATCCTTAATTTGGCTATATTCCGCCTTCTTTTGCACAAAATTCTTGATATAACACTAAATTGGCATACAATATTTTATGAACATCCTTAAAAACCTCTTTTTAGTTATTTTACACGTTTTTTTATTAAATTCAAATTTTTTTACGCCCAAAACGCTGCAACCATGCAAACACCTATGTGTATAGTGGTTTCAAACATGGCGACTTGATTTAAAGCAAACCTTTTATTATATTAATAAAGAAACACAAAGAAAGGCTTATAATCAGTAAAAACAGGTTTTAAAAAGGTTTTTTAATGTTATATCAGGAATTTAGTGCAAAAAGAAGGGAGAATATAGTAAAAATAAGGATAGTAGACAGTAGTGACGTCATACATGTGTCCGGTAAAAAATAATAGCGGCACATCAACGTGCCCCTAGTCACTTCGTTAAATGACACAGGTATGTCAAAATGGATTTTTAGGTTATCCTACACGTAGAAGCGATTGCCAGAAAAAAAATGGAATTTGCTTTAATTAAGAAAAAACCCATATGTTTGGAGCACTTTGCCGGTTACTGTATTAAAACAGATATCTTAAACAATATTACAAGTAATTCACCCTAGTTATTACTGATTTTTATCTAATTTTCCGACGATATTTTAAATTCTTACCACTTATCTGTACATTTTGCTCTTGAGGCAAACCGCTTTTATTATCTTTATTTCATTTTCAGAAAATGCAATTCGTGCAGCAGATGGACGGAAATCTTTTCTTTAATATTGCCAGCTAAATCTTCAGCTAAAAATTCCGAATGCGTTTCTCAGGGCAGAGGCAGGCTCAAATTTTGAATGAATGTTTTGCAATATAGACGGTATTTTTTAGGTTATAATTAGTAGTTATTTTTAAGCGACTACTATTTTTTAGAAACATATATTTCATTCAGATCATTTTAGTTAAAACACGCCACTTATTATAATTTCGTTGTTGTACAGGGCCTGCCACATTTGTTGCAACTACGGGGTATAGTTCATTCCAAAATATTTCGTTGATTTCTTGATCTCAATAAAATTTACCTGGTGGTAGGTCTGAATTTCAAAATTTCCTTAATTTATTATTGTACCAGCAGACAAAACCGACATCTCATGTGCCAGGACAAGCCTTTGGAGAATAGTAAATGCAAAAAAATCAATTATATACTTGGATGAAACTTGGTTTGATATCCACCGCATTCTGAAAAGTTCGAATGATTCAACAATTAAATGTCAAACTAAAGCTCTCTTAAACAAAGGACAAAAAATTATGATATTACATGCAGGTTCAGAAAATGGTTTTATTCTAAACGCTCTATTATTATCTGCAAAAAAATTACCAATTCATCTTTGGATTACCATCAAGACATAGATGCTGCATTCTTTGAAGATTGTTTTGAGAATCGTCTGCTTCCAAATGTGTTACTATGATGGACAACCCTATTACCACAGACGCCAGCTTGTCAAATTTAAATAATATAAAATTACTTTATATTTGTTGTGCTGTTAAAAATAGCTAACCTAAATTATTTGATATTAGTAGATAATCTAGACCTGTACCTCTATCTACCGGATAATACATCGCCAGACTCAGTAGTTTTCCTAAATAACTTTTAATCTGGCATATTTAAAAAATGTCTTTAAAATATTATTATACATACAATTTGGTTGTAAAATCAATAGAGAATCCAATGTACACTGTGTGCAAAAAGTCCTGAAACCCCTTAATAATTCGCAAATGCGCTCATTTATTGAAAAGTCTTCCAAATAAAGTTTATAGATATATTTTAGATCTATTTTATAAAAATATGTTTACATGTACAGGGGGCATCACAACGAAGATATAGACACAAGTTACCTTTTTTAAATGGAATGGTGTATATTTTATTGGATTTTTGAATTCTCCACAAAAATTTTAACATGAGTTTGTGTAACATATGCTATACCTAAACTCACTAGTTTAAAAGATACAAGGGTTTAAAAACTATTTTATCGATATTTTTATTTTCACCTGTTACAATATTTACCTAGTTACATTTACATAGTAATATTTTTGGGTATGTATGACATGTATAAGTGACGTTTGGTAATTATTGAGCAGTTGTTAGTTAAGCTATTTAAAATAACTAGTCATGGCACTTTCTGGGAAAGAGAGAATAACGCTTCTTATGATTCGAGGGTTTGGGGATGAACTTAAAGGAAGAATAAGAAGACAATGTGAAAACATTACTCCGAATATGCTACAAAATGTTACAAATGCTTTTTATTACAAAGTAACACATTGTCAAGCCGTTCAAGGAGGTCACTTCCAACATTTAATGAAATAGGTTAAGTGTTTACAAGTTATTTTTGTGTCAATTCTGTTTTTATTAACTAAGTGTTTTCATATTTTAAAAAGTTAATAAATATTTCCATTATATTTTTTTAAACCCTTGTATCTTTTAAACTGAGTAAACATATTTTACACAAAGTAATGTTAAAATTTTGCGGAGAATTCAAAATCCAATAAAAATATTCACCATTCCATTTAAAAAAAGGTAACTTGTGTCTATATCTTTGTTGTGATGCCCCTCATTTTTATAAAATAGATCTAAAATATATCTATTAACTTTATTTGGAAGACTTTTCAAAAGATGAGCGCATTTGGGAATTATTAAGGGTTCCGGGACTTTTTGCACACAGTGTATAAGGGTGTATAAATTACATGGCATTTTTTATAGCCAGGCTGGCGATGACCACCCAGTCTAGTTCATGATGTATAAAATCTATAAAAATTATATAAATTGCAAAAAACATTTTTTTTTGCAGACCAGGGTATTTTATAAGTAAGGTATAGGTTGTATTTTACATCTTAAATTTAGAAACATTTGTCTCAAGCAATTTTACTAAAAAAAAATACGTCCCATTTATTTTTACAGACTGGTACAGTTTTTAATTTTGACATTTTAACCAGGTCAAATAAATTGCATAAACATTAATTCCGTAGATGTCGAAAGCACTAAAAGCTATAGTAGGAGAACTACACTGCCAAATAGAAAACAAAATTAGTTTTCAGGGAAAAAAGGTGAAAAGATATAAAGTTCGAAATATAGTACGTATAATGAGGTCACTTGTCCGGGTTCTAGATTTACATAAAAGATGATTCAGTATAAATTGCTTAAAAGACGGGTTTCGTAAAAACTGATGTTTGATTAGATGTACTTAATGTGTTTTTTTCTTAAAGCTCTTTAAAAATCTTTTATAGTAATACTAGTGATAATATACAAGGTAGGGTAAAATGTGTATATTTTTTAATGAAGCACCCTGTATATTATATTACCAATAAAAAGATCTTTAAAATAGCTTTAAATACCCCATTAAGTACATCTTACTTTATTACTTTCGAAAATATGGCCATCCCAACAGGTATTTGGGTAATTTTTAAAGTACCGCGATTTTGTAGTAGATAAAGATATTAACTTTATATTCTAGGGTTATACAGTATTCGTAAGGAGCTTAAAAGCCTTCCCTTCTTATTTAAGAATTTTGGGGTGGTGGTGGCCATAGTGGTTAAGGGGCACAATGTTTTGTAAAAAAATTCCCCCTAATAAATATCTGAACGTGCGGCGATTTCTCTGTTTATATTAATAAAGATAATTGTGTAGCATCAATTTCAGTTAATTTAAATAACACTTGGTTGTCTTTTCTTGATACTAAAGTATCTTCAGGAAGACTAAAAATTAACTAACTATTCACCTTTTTTGTAATATAAACAATAAATACACCAGCAACCAGTTATCTATGTCACTATGACCCTATAACCAAACAAACATATTTGACATTTAATGTCAAAGATTTCAGCATATCCGATAAAAAGATAAAAATTTAAAATTTTAAAACCTTAATAATAGTTAATTTTTATTTTTATCATTTTTTAATTATCTTTTTACTTGTTGTAATTTTTTTGGTGTTTTAGTACTTGTAATTTAATTTTTGGCGTGTAGCCAAATATATACCATCTATTAAATAAATCCGCCGAACTACAGAACATATCTTTAATTCCTAGAATTCAATACAAAATGAAAATTTGGTAAAATATACAGGGTGTTATTATTTTTGTATCTTGTGTCGAGCCGAAGTTATTTCGTGTATATAGAGTTGGGATACCCTGCATTTAGAAAATCAAAATTTCAAAAAAAAAAATTGTTTTTAGGCTATTATTTTACTCTGCAGAATGACCTTTAAATTAAAAGTTTTTTTTTAGTTTAAAATAATTATAAATTATGTTATGAAAAAGTATCTACTTTGTATCAAACTAAAATTTATTGTGACCTATTCTCACAGGTATGACTCTTTACTAGATACCAATAAAAGTTCATGCTTTTCATAAAGTTTAACTGCATCATATAAATTTTAAAAACATCAATTACGCAAGTGTCGAAACCGCAAATAACCAGAAAGCACGAAAACAAAATAAACTTGCGAATAAAAAGTAAAATACAAAAGTTAATTACGTTCTGCTAGTAAAAACCCGAATAAAACGTAGAACGAATTACTCTACGTCGTGTAGCTGTTAGCTTTTAGTAAAACACGTTAAATTAGAAGCTTATATACAATGCATTGAATGCTCGATTAGAAAATATGCCTTATTTAATGGTTATCACAACCGTCAATCCGAAGTTTAAGGTGCATTTTCTCGCTTTGTAATCTCTACTTGCTATTGTTTAACATACTAAACTCCATTGAACACACCAAAAGCTTCATGGGCAATTATTTTGCCAAAACCATAGATTTTCCGGTAACCGCTCACCGCTTACCGCTTGTTTCGAACCGAAGTCTTAAGGTACGGTTCCGAGCATCGCGGCACGCAGCAAACCGCCGACGCAAGCGCCAGAGCCATTCATATTACCAGCAATGGCTCTGGCGCTTGGTCGGTGGTTCGCTGCTTGCCGCCTTGCTCGCAATCATACCTTTAAAGTTCTATGAATGGCTTGGGCGTTTGTCATTCCCTAGGTGATAGCGAAATAGTTTTGCTTTCGCCTTAGGCAGTAACAAGTAGCGTTGCTGATAGAGTTCAAACACCTTTACGTCATACTTTGATAGCAGCAAAATGCTTCAAACTCATCGTCTCATCGACTACAGAAACACTGTATATACAATTTGCTGTAGCTAGTTATTCTGTCCTACAATTAACCGATGCTTATGGTAAAAAATAGATGACAAGTCGGTGCTGCTGTATGCAAACATTTGGTTGCCTATGACGTAGCTGTGTTGAACTTACAGCGTTCGTGCTCTAATATGAATGGCTCTGGTGCTTGCGTCGGCGGTTTACAGCGTGCCGCGGTGCTTGGAATCTTACCTGAGGTAGTGGGTAGTGAGTCTACCGCGAACCACTACAACAGCCCTGTCTAAATTTGTATATAACGCCCTACAACCGTACATATCTGGACTTCTCAGCGAACGCCATCGCGGACCAATTCTTTTGATGGTAATTTACCGACAAGCTGTGGATCGGGGCAAAACTCGAGCTGCGACACTTGTCTAGTCCGCGAACGTACTTGCTCTGACGTCCAGATATGTACGGTTGCAGATCGTCTTTCAAATCTGGGCGTGCCTTTCCAGTGTTGAATATACAGGATGATTTTTAAGTTGGTACTTTCCTTTTAACTTTATTTAGACTGCAAGAAAATAAGATTCTTTTTTAATTGCTAGAAAATGCTTGGTTCTCGAGATATAGGCTGTTGTTTTGAAGTTTTTTCAAGAAAAAATGATACCCTACGGCATTTTTTTGAATCTATATAATTTTTAAAATACTTAATAGGTACTTTGTAGTTAATTTATCTTTTGATATTTGTTTGTACAACGAATGGTTTACGTTTAAAAAGTTAAAGCCATTTAGATGTATGGCAAAATCGCTAAAATCTGATATGGTGCTTCCAAAAAGAAACAACATTTCTATGTATTATTTTAATTATAGTATTGACCTAACTTTAATGCGAATTGGACAAAAACAAATTTTACATACAAAACTCCAAAATATATTTTAGCGATTTTGCCATGAATCAAAATGGATTTTATTACTTTAAATAAAAACCGTTTGTGGTACGAAAAATATTAAATGACCAAAATATTTCCAAAGTAAAAAAATATTTTAAAAATAACATTGATTTGAAGAAAAAGCAGTGGCGTACTATTTTTTCTTGAAAAAATTAATTACAAATCCTGTTTAAATACCACTGGTAGAAACATTTTAAAAACTTTTACAGCAAAAAGTTTAATGTACCTAATGGTAAAAAGAAGTAAACCAAATCTTTTGGAAATATCTAAATTGTTAAAATAGTTATAATAAAAAAAGGCATTTTTTCCTAAAATTTTAACATCCTCTATCTCGAACACGTATCCTTTTCGTCTAATATTTTATATGAATAATATTCTTATTTTCTCGCATTTTATATGTGTAAACATACATATTTTATTCACCTGCCTTAAATTTATTTCAAAAAATTAAATAAAGCATTAACTTTAATTTTTAGGCATGACTGGGTACCTTTGTTTAAATACTACAGCGTGGGCCAAATTAAACTTGCACACTTTTTAACTAATAATAACTTTTAATGTGTAGCGCCTATCTTTATTATTTTTACAGGACTACCAGGTAGATATGTTTTCTCTGGTTTGTCAATTTTGGTAGAATAGATTTAGTCAGGTTCGGCATTACGGGACTTTTTCCAAAATGATGCATTTAACTTCGTTGCAAAAGAAATGGGATTTAGCTACAATTGAGCTAATACGTTTATCTTGTAAAGAAACTATGGGAAATGATTCAGTAAATGCGAATCTGTCAATAATTTAAGGATTCAGGAATTATGATTAATTTTGAAAAAATGATGCGGCCCAAAAAGTATGCATTTCTCTCGGTTTTAACAGGGAACTTTTTTTTTAGTGTTCTTTGCAATCGAAAAATGTGAGGTTACCATAATTCCTAAGTTGAATGTAGACATAACCTAACAGTAAATAAATTGAAAACTAAACGTATTAGCCTAATTGTACATAAATCTGATTTCTTTTGCAAAAAGTTAAATGTGCATTATTCTTGACCAAATCTATTCTACCAAAAATTGACAAACCTAAAGAAAACATATCTACCTATTAGCCCTGTAAAAATAACAAAGATAGACGCCACACTTCAAAAGTAATTATTGTTTAAAAAGTGGTGCAAGTTTAATTTGGCTCCACCCTGAAGTATTTAAACAAAGGCGCAAGAGATGGAAAGTTTAATTTGCCCACACTGTATATTTAGTAAACGGTAAATAGATGAGTGAAGGTCGCTCTCCACTCGGCTCTTGTACCAAACTCGGTCTATAATATAAGGTCACGACATTCGGCCATATTGCTTTGACGTGTTATGACGTCACATCTCCCATTTTTCGGCCATGTTGTTCAGTGCCGGAGATATACAGTTTATTGTATTAGTAGAACAACCGTTTACACAACAGTTTTTAATTATTATTAAGTTGTAAATTCTTTTTACTTTAAATAAAAACATTTGGAATTACATCTTTCAACAAATATCACTTCCAAAACAATGCAAAATGAAATGCGCAAATTCCTAGACGCCACTGGATTGATCATCAGCTTTGATTTTTACCCAGTCTTGCCAACTTTTCTCCGTGGAGTGCCCTTCCTTGCGTCCCCGACCTCGAACCGCCTAAAAGTTGAGGATATGTCGCAACCTTATAAATATAAACTAACCTTGTCTTGTACTATAATAATTGTGATCGATTTTTAAGTCAACCTGTAAACCAGAAAGTGCTATTTAAACCATTAAAAGTGTATCAGCCCGAAAAAATCCGGTTTTTATCCCAAATCCCCTTTTAATTTCTGGTTTAAACGGAACAGTAGCGATCTTTTAAAACAAGTGACAGTCAGGGCGGATATCGTGTGTATAGCTTTGCGTGCTAGAGACTATTTTATGTCCTTAACCGAAACGTATTTATGGGTAATGTACCAAATGAAATGAAACCAGGGAAGTTTTAGATTTTGAGCTAAATTGGGGTAGATACTCCTTGCTTGTTAATAAAAAAGTTATGCATAGTATTAGAAAGGAAGAAAATAAAGGAGTTAAAGAATTAAACCGATAAAAAACACGCTTTTATATGCAACCGAACTAAATTGAAATAATTTTTCATTAAAAATATTATCGTTTTCATAGTAAAAAGCGTGGGGTGCATTTTCTTTTCATAACTTTTCCATCATAGATATTTGCAAATATAATAATTATAACATTTAATATATTTATCACCCCACGCTTTTTACTATGAAATGACAATATTTTTTAATGAAAAATTATTTTCTAATTTTTAGTTCGGTTGCATATAAAAGCGTGTTTTGGTTTTTAAACTATTAATTATTTTTCATTTTTAGTTTCTGCTACTCTTGACAAAATGGCAAAAAAATTTTTAATGAACAAGAGTGGCAAATTTTAAAATTTTTCCAACAGATTGCAACTCACTAAAAAATTTCTTCTTCATTAAGTAGCAAAGTTTGAAATTTTGCCAACAGATGGCAATCCAGGCAATGTTTGGACCGTTGCCAATATATTGCAACCCACTAAAAAATTTCTTCTTCATTTAATAGCAAAGTTTGAAATGTTGCCAACAGATGGCAACCTAGGTGTTGTTTTATAATATAATGGAATTTTTTTCCTGGCGATCAAAAAAAGATAACGGGATACTGTTTGCAGATTATTGCATTGTCATGTTTCCTTAATACGTGTGCAAAGTTTCAAAGAAATCGAATAGCTGGAAGTTGGTTAAAATTAGGCTCAAAGATTCCGTTACATAGCCGAGATGAATTTATTCAACGCAAGTTAATAAAAAAGCGTGTTAACGGCATTTATTAACTGTTATTGTTCATAAAAATTGAACACCAATGGTGCAACTAACCCAATTGTGTAAAAGAACTTATTAATTTTTATTGTTCATAAAAATTGAACACCAATGGTGCAACTAACCAAATTGTGTAAAAACTAAAAATTTCTTCTTCATTTAATAGCAAAGTTTGAAATTTTCCAACAGATGGCATCCTAGGTGTTGTTTTTATAATATAATGGAATTTCTTTTTTCTGGCGATCCAAAGCAGGATAACGGGATACTGTTTGCAGATTATTGCATTGTCATGGGTCCTTAATACGTGTGCAAAGTTTCAAAGAAATCGAATAGCTGGAAGTTGGTTAAAATTAGGCTCAAAGATTCCGTTACATAGGCAGCCAGATGGATAGAGTAGTTACAACCCAAGTTAATAAAAGCTAAATTTGAAATTTCCACTTTCAAGAAGTAATCTTAAAAGCACTTTTTATAATGATATTTTTATGTCTTAAGTACTACAAAGTAAAATAAATAAAGAAATTATCCTTAACGTATATATTTTTTTCTTTTGTAGGTTGATGCACTCCGCCTTTAGCTACTTAAAAAAAAATTGAAACCAAGTTGCAATTTGCCGGTGCTATTTAGTAGCAAGAACTTTAAGTCCTTTGTAAATGATTAATAATAACTTTATTCTAAGCAACTTCAAAACCAGATTTGTTATAACATCAACCCGATTCTAACCGTTAACGTTCAAATTTAAATGAACTTTAAGTAAACTATCAAAGAATTATTATTTGTTATTATAGAAAAGGGTACTTTTCAAGTATTCTTCTAATTTTTTAAAGGTGTATGTGCAGAGTAAGCCATATCCGGCACAATTAAACTTATGTAGACAATTAAGTAATATTTTTAATTGCCAAGCAGTCAATTTTTCGGATGTCAATAAATGCGCTAATTTTTTAAATCACCACATCTTGTTATACATTTTTTATAAAGTAAAGATTGAATTTGAAAACGTTAAAAATGTACAGGGTATTTTATTTAAAATAACAATATTGCCCTATATTAAAAATCATCCTTTTCGTTGTTGTGCTTGAAATTCAATATTCAATTATCATAGTTTATGATACATTTTTTCAAGCATAAATATTAAATTTAAGAAACATTAAAGCAATATACAAAGTATTGCGTTAAAATAACAAGGTTGCCCCACATTAAAAATCGACCATTTGGTTTGGTGCTATTAAAATATTACAAGAAAATAGTAAAAATAAATAATAGTTTAAAAAAACTAAAAAAACACGCTTTATACGCAACCGAACTAAAAATTAGAAAATAATTTTTCATTACAAAGAGTTTGTATTACAGTAATAAAAGGTCAAACAATGAATTATAATTATATACCTCAAAAATTGAATTATAATAAAATTTAAGACAATAACAGAATTAATTCACTTCAGAGTAAAAAAGCGTGAGATTGTCATTAATAGCGATTGTTCATACCTATTTCCCTCACTGTAGATATTTACAAATGAAATAATTATAACATTTAATATATTAAGCACCCCACGCTTTTATTCTGAAGTGAATTATTCTGTTATTATCTTAAATTTTATTATAATTCTATTTTGAGGTATATAATTATGATTCATTGTTTGACCTTTATTACTGTAATACAAACTCTTTGTAATGAAAAATTATTTTCTAATTTTTAGTTCTGTTGTATATAAAAGCGTGTTTTTTAGTTTTAAACTATTATTTATTTTTCATTTTTAGTTCGAAATACCTATCAATTAGTTTCTCTTGCGGACATGTGATATTGAAATGCCTTCAACGAACTATTTCGTAATCTAATCATTTCATTTGAAGCTTCACTGTTGCATGGGGTTTTCAGGACGCAACTACTCCGAACACGCTTCCTGTCCAGCCTTCTGCACAGAGAGTACGTCCGAAACCGCACTGCAGGCTGCAGATCGCGCACCAGCTCTTTGTCTGTTTACTCTCTCCTACAGAAAATCTATAAAGGAATTTATTTATCCTGGTCGATCCTGACCAGGATAACGGGATACTGCTTGCACAAAAAAAAATTTAATAGATTTAGATTTAGATTTTATACAAAAAGAGCCAAATTTTTTGAAAATTTTCAAACACCCTGTGTGTATTGGATTTTAAAGTCTCATCTTTTCTTCATATTTCCTTTTTTTTATTTATATTAGTATCTCTATTCTAAAAGAAAATACAAGTTTTTAAAGAATACAAATGCAGTTTAATAATGATGGTCGTAATGCACGCAATATTGCGAACATATTGGGAAAACTTAAGATTTGAATGGTTGTATTTCCTGAAGGTCTTTAAAAAATATTTTTACTGGATGATATAATATACGAGGTACTTTTTTAGAAATTGTACTTTATTGTACCCTGTACATCTTAAAAGATATCAAAAATCTGATTACTGATTTGAACCCTAATTAACTTAACTAACTAGTATTTTTATTTATTTTTATCATCAAAAATAAGAATTTTAAAAGTTCAAAATTAGCAACATGACAAATTTGTATTTCTTTTAAAATAGAGATACTAATATAAATAAACAAAGAAAATATTAAGAAAAAATAGGGCCTCTGAAATCCAATACACTGATACAGAATTTTAGATGTTAAATTATTCCACAGGGTGGTAAAAATTTTGGCTCAAAATGCAACATTTGGCTCTCCTGTATAATAACTAACCCTTTAAAACCCTCGTACTTCCCATATTAAATTATATTTTTAATGAAAGAAGCTATAATAAGACTAAAAGAAAATTAAAAATTAGTAAATAAACTAAAAAGTTATTTAATATTGAAATGAAACAAATTTTGTTTCTTCGGTTTTTTTGCCTATTAACGTAACAGCAACATTGAAGCTAATGAAAAATGTTCCCAAAAACATGAATATATTATTTAAATCATATTTATGCAACATTTTAAAAACGTAGTAAGATTTTTTTTTTTTTAATTCTGTGGAAGTTTTACACCTGAATACCAAAGTACCATGTGTATCCGGTTAGATTAGATTAAATTAGCTTGAGTTGGATTGTAATCGTCTTACGCTCAGGTTTATTGTGTATCATCCATTCATATATTAGAGCACGCTATCAAAGCCGGTCTTTTAATCAGATTCCACAATCTTAACTGGCTCTCTTTGGTAAATGTTACTGCTTTAGGTTCTTCTCCTCACCCAGCATTCCAAAAGCGCAGACGAGGAAAGGGCTTCGCAATAGCTACCATATGTGTTCTTGCGGTGCCTTCTTCTTCTTGGCAGGACCCTGCATAGGTTTTTTTGCTGCCGGGACTATTGTTTCCAGGTGTTTATTCAGTCTGCAGTGACCTGTTAGTTGACCCACTATAATTCTACTGCCTTCCGTTCTAATCTCAAAGTCTTTCTGTAAATTCCGGCGAGTATGTCTTTATGTGATTTTTTCGCCTGACGCTGTCCTGGTGTTCTTATCCACCGGTGTTGAATCCCCTCCTGACTCCGTGATCTAATATATGACCTGGCATGACGGCATTGCCAGTTTATCGGCTTCCTCATTGCCCTGACCCTCATGTCCTGGTACCCAGACAATAGTTAGTCGGTTGGACGCACCACCCCTCCTCCAGTCCCAGCCCCAGCTTCGGAGCTGATCTTGCATGAACTGGATGGCCCGTCGTCTGGCCTGACGCCTTCTAGAATAAATTACTATGGTTTTACCGCACGTTAGACTCCTTCTGGTGATTTTCCTTAGCACATTGTTCTATGGCTGTAGAATTTTCCGCCTGGAACACCGTATAGGTGCTTTCTCCTAGAGACCGATGTTTGTCTCCATATATACCTGCTCTAACTCCTTGGTCCGTTTTGGAGCATCTGTGTGTGATATCGGGTTATTGGCCCATCTTTCTCCCAGTCAAAGTTAACTTTGTCCAAGTATTAAAACATGCAGTTTTTCTATTTCATTACACCTTTAAACAATGCGCCACAGTATTTCTTTTCATAGAACCTTAATTTGAAGGTAATTGAAAATATAAATAAACACAAAAACATAAATGTTAATTAAACTGCTTAAGAAGAGTATCTCTTAGTGAAAAGGAAAGTTTTATAGCATTTTTAAAAATAAAATATTTTTTAAAGATAACCAACTTTTAAATACACTGGCGTTGAAATAATATGGGAATTTTTCAAAATAACTTTTTGATCAACGTATATCAGTCATTGTGGATGGCCATTTTCCAAGCTTTTATTAAATTAATGCTGAAGTTAATAAAATAAAACAAAAAATATATACTTGTAGTGACTATGAACAAAGTATATGTTTTTGTTTTATTTATTAATTTAAAATATGGTCACAAAGTAACGGACGAAAACCATAAATTCTTTAATGCTAAAGTGCATCAGATCCTGAGTTGGGTCGAATACTGTTCATTTATTCAGGAAAAACCGATGATTAAAAGAGCAAAAAGCTTTTCATCTCATTTTTCCCTTTTTATCTTTGGACAAACCACGAAGGCTAAAAGCCTGAATACTAAGGTACCGTGGGTGTCTTAAGCGAGGTAAGAGGGAGTTTGTTGACACTGGACTTAAATACTTGAAGATTTGGGGGAAGGAAATACCTCCGCGGGCAGCAGGTTCCACATTTTAGAAACTCTGGGGATAAAAGAACGAAGAAAGTGGGAAGTTCGGGGCCTGTACATTTGGACCGTATAGGGATGCATACGCGCGGCACCACGAGTTTCTCTGTTGGGAACCGCGAGTGGAGGAACTATATTGGACAATTCTTCAGAGCAGAAGCCATGAAAGTAGCTATAAAAAGCGATAAATCACACCCACAGAGAGAGGAAGCCTTTCTGTAAGTGAAGGATTATTAATGAGACGAATAGCTCTTCTTTGAATGAAATTAAGAATGCTTAGGGTTGTGGGGGAGGCGATGCCTCATATATGAGAACAATATTCCAAGGGAGGTCGAATTTGGGACATATATAAAGTGTATAAATTAGAAGGGAAAAATACTTTATGGCTCGAAGAGAAATCCAAGCTTTTTGAAGCTGCCGTGGCTATAGATACAATGTGTTTATGCCACCTACTTTTTGTTCCCTTTTGGTATTCTACTCGTGAAAATTTTGGTAAAGTATTTAAACAGTTTTGAAAAAAAAATGCAATAATGCACCCATATGAGAAAAGAACAAGTTTCATTTTTTGTTTGTTTTTCAAAACTGTTTAAAAGTTTCTTTAATTATTATGTTGTTGCTAACCAGAACTAACCAAGACCTTCTCTCTAGTCTGAAAAGTAAAAGTTGAAACTTGTCTCAGCATATTGTGAATCTAAATTTTAAATTTCCACTTCCAAAATTAATCTTAAAAGTACTTTTATAATGATATTTTTTTATGTGTTAAGTAATACAAAGTAAAATCTATAAAGAAATTATCCTTAAAGTATATTTATTACTCACTTCAGAGTAAAAAGCGTGGGGTGCATTTTACTATTTTTTCATAGCTTTTCCCTCATAGACATTTACAAAAGAAATAATTATAACATTTCATATATTAAGCACCCCACGCTTTTTATTCTGAAGTGAATTATTCTGTTATTATCTTAAATTTTTATTTTAATTCTATTTTGAGGTATATAATTATGATTCATTGTTTGACCTTTTATTACTGTAATACAAACTCTTTGTAATGAAAAATTATTTTCTAATTTTTAGTTCGGTTGCATATAAAAGTGTGTTTTTAGTTTTTAAACTATTATTTATTTTTCATTTTTAGGTCGATATATCAATTAGTTTTCTGCGGACATGTGATATTGAAATGTTGCACGAACTATTTCGTAATCTAATCATTTCATTTAAAGCTTCACTGTTGCATGGGGTTTCCAGAACGCAACTACTCCGAACAAGTTTCTGTCAGCCTTATGCTGAGAGTACGTTCGAAACTGCACGCAGGCGTAGATCGCGCACTAGCTCTTTCTCTGTTACTCTCCTACAGAAAATCTATAAAGGAATTTATTTATCCTGGCGAATCTAATTAGGATAACGGGATACTGTTTGCAGATTATTGCATTGTCATGGGTCCTTGATACGTGTGCAGAGTTTCAAAGAAATCGAATCGCTGGAAGTTGGTGAAAATTAAGCTTAAAGATTTCGTTACATACATACAGACATACATACATACATACAACCCAAGCTAATAAAAGCGTGTTAAAAAAGTTTAGAAAAATCCAAGAGCTCTTTGCGAAAATCACGTATATTAAAATGTATTCGCAATTAAAAGGGCAAAAGCATAGACGGCCTCATGTTTGTTTTTATCGTTAACTATAATTTTATATACTCGTAATTACTTGGTTTATTGTTTGTTGTTTTACTTTTTCTGGATCAAAGTAAAACAATAAATTTCTTAAACCAATTAACTTGCAAAAAAAAGCTTCTTCTTAAACACTTTTAATTAAAGCATTTAAAAAATATCCCGCTTTTAGTAAGAAGTAAAAATACCATTTATCAAAATCCAAATAAAACAAAGAATATTTAGAAAAAAAAACTAAAAGTAGTTAATTTAGAGAACGCTGCATGGAAACCCCGAAGGAATATTTTACTTAAACGGTGCTGAAAAAGTCATAATGGCGATTCTGTGCACATAAAAAATTGTTTGAGATTAACGATTGCTCCTCTGGTACGTGATCAAGAGTGTGCGAAAAAAGATTATTTTTTAGTTTATAAAAATAAGATAAAATATTCTTCTTTGCGAGTAATAAACTACTATGTACAAAATGTTTCACGTATGAAACTCATTTCTTTTTCTAGGTTTTTGCCAGTTTTTTGCCAAAGATGTAAATAAAAAATGATCATTATAAAAAATATTATTATAACAGGATCATTTGCTAACCCATAGTTATAAAGGTCGCTGATAAGACAAAGGGGCGAAAGCGACATTTTTTCGTTTTGGAGTTAAGTCCATCAAGTGATCAGATTTAAAGGTATCTATGATCTAGCAAACTGGCAAACGTCTATCTATGGCAGTTTCCCGTAAACATCAAAATTGTCTATAGGCGTAAGCGATACTAAGTACATTATAGGATCGGACTAAGGGGCGAACATGCACAAAATGGAGTTTTGCCTAATTGTCAGATCTCACAATAGTCAATATTGGCTGTTATGCCTACATTTTCTGTTGGGCATGATGCTTTTATAATAAAAAAGAGTTTATAGCTAGAAAAAGAGTTTCTGGTAAGACATGTACAACTAGAAGAGATCAAAATAAAGAGAACAACAGCTCAGATTTTACGCAGAAAAAGAACATTAAAATATTGACTCTCAAATGCGTAGTACAACGCGTGAATGCAAAATTATGTTTCTAAATACTTTGGGCAATTCGAAAAGACCTTGAGAACAAACTGACTGAAGAAGAAACAGTAGCTTTGGATAAGCGT
Source organism: Listronotus bonariensis (assembly GCA_014170235.1). Taxonomy (NCBI): domain Eukaryota; kingdom Metazoa; phylum Arthropoda; class Insecta; order Coleoptera; family Curculionidae; genus Listronotus; species Listronotus bonariensis. The sequence continues at coordinate 81,175 of JACEGR010004389.1, forward strand.
GGAGGACGAAGTAAAGAACTAGAAGAGCTGGATAAACAACTTAGAGACTTGGCATTTGATCATATACAAAAATTTCCACGAATAGAATCGCATTTTTGTAGAAAATCAACTAGCAGGGAATATCTACATCCAGACCTAACGGTAAAAAAGATGTATGATTTGTATAAAGAAGAAAAAGCTGAAAAAGAAAGATATTATGTTACCATACTTATCGGAGAATATTTCGATCTCTTAATCTCTCATTTCACCGTCCTAAGAAGGACTAGTGTACTCTGTGCATGTCCTACATACAAGGCGACGCAGGAAAGAAAAAGGAGCTTAAGAATGTTTTTTTTTAACATAAAGATGAAAAGGATACAGTACGACAAAAAACAAGGAAAAGTCAAAGAACTATCAAAAACTTATCCTAACATTGTGGCTTCCGCAGTTTTGACGCTTCAACAGGTCATCCAACTACCTTTACAACATAGGTAATAAAGAGTGTATGTGCTTTCTGTGGGACAAAACTATAGCTAAACAAGGTGCAAACAAAATTTCGACTTGTGTAGCAAGGTACCTTCGTGAATTAGATGATCGTGGCCTTCGTGAAGTATACCTTTTTAGATGGTTACGGGCGGTCAGAACCGCAACACGATTGTTTTTACTATGCTGCTGCAAACAATAGCAAATTCAAAAAACCTTAGAAAAATGCATTTACATTTTTTGAAACGAACCACGGTCAAAGCAGGGGCGATTCGGCCCATAGCTCAGTATCAACAGCTATGTCTTTGGCCGGCGACATCTTTATACCTGCTCAGCTTCCACCTAAAGAGCGGCTACATGTTTTATTTAATTTGAATATTAGTATAATAGAACAGGCGAACATCCAAAATAACATTCAAAAAATCTAACGAAAGGGCAAACGTCCATTTGGGTCCATTTTAGCTGTAATAACTTATAAGTATTTAAATTTTACATGTATTTAGTAAGCACGTAAATTGACCTACGTAACACCATAAACAGTAACATAATTACTAAACTATTTAAAAAATAATCGTATTCCAAATAGTACCCATTTTCTTTAAAACGGCTTTCCTGTAAAATTAACAAATTGGCGCTTTCGCCCCTTGGTAAGATCAACATTTACTGACACTACGATTTCAAACCACTCGACACACCCCAAAACACATAAACTTGCAGCATATAGAACAATGATACACAGAGCATTTTCCATCCCTTTAGAAAACCACAAACGTGAAATAGAATTAAATACAATAAGAATTATTGCGAAAAATAACGGTTTTGATTTAAGTACCATAAATTCGCTAATTAATAAAAAACAAAAACAATTAGCCCTTAATCATATATACCCATATATAAAACCCAATAACACCCCAACATACCATACCCTAACATATTTTGGACCAGTTTCAGACAAAATAGCACACATCTTAACAAAAAATAATAATTTAAAAATTGCCTTTAGGCCATCCCAAAAAGTTTCTCAGTTATTTTTTAATGCTAAGGAAAAAACACTACCATTAAATAAATCTGGAGTTTATAGTTTAAATTGTGAAGAATGCAATAGTTTATATGTAGGGCAAACAGGAAGAAATTTTAATATTAGGTTTAAGGAACACAAATCGTCATATGTACTAAATAAAAATAATTCAAACTTTGCCAACCACTTTATAACATCTGGTCATTCATTCCCAAATGTCGATAATCTTAAAATTTTATATACCGCACCGAAAAGTAAAAAACTTAACATTTTAGAGTCTATTGAAATTTACAAAGCCAATAAAAACCCCTCAATAAATTTATTGAATGACCAGACCGACCTGAGGAGCAGCCCGCTATTTACAGTTTTTTAAAAATTTAGGATAGGCACTATTATTAAAATGTGTTAACCATTTGTACGTGTATATATATACAAGTTTCAAGTAGTTTAGAATATTCAGTTTGAAAATGTAGCAAAGCTTCGAAACTGCAGTCACAATGTTGATAAATATAGTGATAGAAAACAAAGTAATTTGTCTCATTTTAATTTAAAATGGACTATCACAAAGTAACGGACAACCAAGTTAAAGGTCATTCTGTTTATTTTATTTTTAGTTTTTCTTTATTTTTTGTTAGGGTAATTTGCTTATGAGTTACGGTAACACTGAAGAAAGGTCGTGTCAAGGGACATAAAAATCAGGGGTTCTTCTTTTTTAACTGGCAAAAAAAAGATATATTTATTTTCGTATATATTTACTGACAGCAGGAAATTATTTTGCATTAATTGTACTATAATTGTCTATTTCAGTTCGAAAATGAAGAAATATTTCATTATTCTTAAAAAGTGCAAATAGAGAGACAGTCAAGTAGCTTTTCGCAATTTTACTGAAACAACGGAAAACATTTGATTATTCACCGTGCTGTGAATCGCAAATACCAAGCAGCAATGTTTACAGAACATAAAGGCGGAGCGAGAAACACACAACGTTTTCGGCTGAAGAATAAAGAGGTGCATTGACCAATATTAGATGAAATAATCTAATAGAGACAAATTTGTCATCCGCTGTATACAGTGTGTGCCAAACTAGAGATTGAAGATATAGGTCTCTATTGAGGCGGAGTTCATCTATGTGGAATTAGGTCTGTTTGTTGGAGTACACGCCTAGAAAAGAATGGGACCGCTTTTCTTACTAATAATAACTTTTTATCTGTTTTGCGCCTATCTTTTTCAATTTTAAGGGGACATTTCTTGTTGCCAAAAAAAAATGTAAAATACAATTATATTGTTAAGTTTTAAAGAGAAATTTACTTAAACAAAATAAAGATTAGCAAAGTTAGAGTTAGAGTTCAAGACTTCCGAAAATTAAATCCGAATTCTACTTCTTAACTATAACTCCATTACTGCGGACAAACTTTCTGCATTTCTCAGACACATAAATTAAGTTTGGTGCACAAAACTTGTTGGCAGAAAGAAACAAAAACGTTAAGATAAGTTTACGGTAATTTGTTAAATAACTGTACAGGGTGTCCCATTTTGGTTGTCCCTTATGGGAAACTTGGAAACCATAAGAGATATTAAAAATCCGATACCCCATCCTCGAGCTCTTTTTGGAGAAAACATTTATGGTAAAAACAGATCATCGCTATCGCGAAGCGTTTCAGAGATACAGGGTGATTCTCGATTTTTTCACTTTTTGAAAAGGTCCTGTAGCTTTGTTGTTATTACAGATACGAGAAAACTAATTGCACATTATAAAGACACTTTTTTCCGTAGAATCCAGTGGCGTAGCCAAAAATTTTTGAGCTGTCATTTTGACATATGACCCAAACATGTTTTTTTTATTAGGGACACCCTATAAATGATTAGGTAATTAAATTGCTTGTTTTTTCTGATTAAAATAATATATCATAGTAGGTGGTTTAATAAATTTTTTACGTCAAATATTGGAAAAATTATGATTTTAAAGACGCATTTTTTTATTTTAAAATTTAAAAATTTCCACGCCACTGGATTCTACGGAAAAAAGTGTCTTTATAATGTGCAATTAGTTTTCTCGTATCTGTAATAACAACAAAGCTACAGGGACTTTTCAAAAGTGAAAAATCGAGAATAACCCTGTATTCTGAAACAGCTTCGCGATAGCGATGATCTGTTTTTACCATAAATGTTTTCTCCAAGAAGAGCTCGAGGATGGGGTATCAGATTTTTAATATCTCTTATGGTTTCCAAGTTTCCCATAAGGGACAACCAAATGGGACACCCTGTACAGGGTGGAGCCAAATTCAACGTTTTTAATAGGAAACTCATGTTTCTGTATGTTTTACAAAAAACTTGACCCCCGTTTGCGAGGACTCAAATTTTAAGCCAAATTTACTAGTTAAAACCGCAATTTGCTATCTTGCGTCGTTTACTCGCTACAGTGTATTTCTTAATTTTTTTCGTTTTCTTTAAAAAAAATACCGTTTCAAAAATGTGTTACACTTTATATTTGTTGTCAGCCGTTTCTGAGATATTGCATATTTTGTCATTTATGACTGATATTGGTTAAATAGAAGGCCATGAAAAAAGTAATTATGTTTTACTTTAAACAATCTTGTTATAACTTTTGTTTCTTATTGACTGCAATAACGGAAAACCATTTTTACTTATAATTTATTAACGCAAATAGGGATAAAAAATAATCCTATTTTTTGGTATTTTAAATTATTTTGTTAATATTTTGCCCTAGGAACCTTTTTTTTATCTTTGGACAATCTACGAAGGCTGAATACTAACGTACCGTGGGTGTCTTAAGCAAGGTAAGAGGAAGTTTGTTAACACGGGACTTAAAAACTTGAAGATTTGGGGGGAAGAAATGACCTCCGCTTGGCAGTAGGTTCCACGGTCTAGAAACTCTAGAACTCTAGGGATAAAAGAACGAACGAAATGGGAAGTTCGGGGCCTGTCCAATTGAACTGTATAGGGATGCATACGCGCGGCACTACGAGTTTCCTGTTGGTAGCTGCAAGAGGAAGGACTATACTGGATAATTCGTCGGAGCAGAAGCCGTAAAAGTATCTAAAGAAGAGCGATAGATCTCCCACAGCTCGACGATGTGCAAGAGAAGGAAGTCTTTGAGTAAGTAAAGGATCATTATTAAGACGAACAGCCCTTCTTTGAATGGCATCAAGAATGCTGACGGTTGTATCCAATATCAAATTGAGATCCTGTGAAAGAGATATCTGCATCGCTCTGCGTTTGCTTTCCAAGTCGGGTTGAGAGATTGGTTTGGGAACCTGAAAAGTGGAGTGAAGGGTACTATCGTAAGCATAACTATGAATGGGATTGGTTGTGGAAGAAAGAAGGTCGTTAAGGTGAAGAAGAAACAAAGTTGGTGCTAGTACTGAACTCTGAGGCACTTCAGCATTAATTTCGTGAAAGCTTGAAGAGTGGCCATCAACAATGACTGATATACGTCGATTAGAAAGATAACTGGAGAGCCCAGAGCAGAGTTTAGTTGGAAGACCGTAGGAGGGAAGTTTATTAAGAAGTGCGTCATGCCAGACTTGGTCGAAAGCTTTAGATATATCAAGAGCAACGATCTGGGACTCACCTAGAAACTCCCATATAAATAAATGCCTTTTAAGATATCTTGACATTCCTGTTGCTTCTTAGGAAGTAGTTTTATGTACCAAACTTAATTTATGTGTCTAAAGAATTCAGAAACTTTGTCCTTGTGTAGTTTACAAATGGAAATAAGATTTAATTCCAGAAGTTTAAAAGTCAAGCTTGAATAATCTTTGTATTTTGTTAAAGCTAATATTTCTAATAATGTTAAGCAATATGAAAACCGCACTCAGGGCACTTTATTTTATTGATTTTGTTTGGATGCAGTCAAATTTAAATTTTCAAAATTTGTTTTAATTGCCATGCACTGTATACCTGGTGTCTACGAAATTACTAGCAAGCCTGTCAGTTTCTTAAAAAGTGTTAAGTTTAAAAAACTAAAAAAACACGCTTTTATATGCACGCTAAAAATTAGAAAATAATTTTTCATTACAAAGAGTTTGTCACTTCAGAGTAAAAAGCGTGGGGTGCATTTACTATTTTTCATAACTTTTCCTCATAGATATTTGCAAATAGAATAATTATAACATTTAATATATTAAGCACCTCACGCTTTATTCTGAAGTGACAAACTCTTTGTAATGAAAAATTATTTTCTAATTTTTAGTTCGGTTGCATATAAAGCGTGTTTTTAGTTTTTAAACTATTATTTATTTTTCATTTTTTAGTTCGATATATCAATTAGTTTTTAAAAATAAATGCTCCAGTTTATTCACTAAAAAATTCCTTCGCCATTTTGTCAAAGACACAGAGGATCTGTAAAGGAATTTATTTATCCTGGCGGTCCTAATCAGGATAACGGGATACTGTTTAAATTATTGCATTGTCATCGGTCCTTGATACGTGCAAAGTTTCAGAGAAATTGAATTCCTTTAAACTGTCTCTCTGAAGCTCCCCAAGCTTCGAAATCAGTCCGCGCTCCTCTGCGAACCGAGTTGTCCCTTTTACTAATTTTTTTCTTTATGCTGACTATTGCGATTGAACTTTCACAGGGAATCCTTTAACTTATTGCCCGAAGCTCCTTATTAATACTAAAATCGTCTGCGCCTTCGGCGAACTGAGTTACTTCTTCTTCCCGGTTCTTCCGATGAGTCCCCTTGGACAAGTTCACCGCCCGCCTGGGTGCGCGCCTCCGGGAACTTGCCCTCGGGCCTCTTCCTGTTATCCCGAAATCGGCTTTTCCCACCGCGCTCCTACAGCGTGGCGCGTTTCCAGCCGATTCCCGTTTCTTCCAGAATTCCTGTGACGCTGGTCCTGCGGCCTGGTTGTGCACTAGGATTACTTTAACATGTTCCTCTGTTATCCCTTCCTTACTGCAGCCTCCGCGCTGCGCTGCATGTGTTGCATGCTCCCGTACTCTTCCCTTACTTCTTTCTTCTCGATCCCTCTTTTTCTCGAAACAGGCGCCTTCCCCGTAGTACAATGGGGCGGCCAGACTGTTTTCCCTAAACTACCCAACTTGACGCCAGGGACTCTAGCCTCCGGCTGAACAAACTGCTTAAAGATGTTTTACGACTTTCAAAAATTATCAACACAGTAAAACTCAAGTAGTTTTAAAGCTCCAACTTCCCTTCAACCTTTCCCTATTTTTTCGCAAATCTCATTCATTCGTTCAATTTAATCTTTAACAACAATAAAGTCTTGTACAGACACGGCTGGTGATTTAGTTGAATTGGCAGAGTAAATAAGTATTCTCGTGTGTGCGGACAGTAAAAATTAGGAAAGTAGTTTACTGTAGTAGCTGTCACACGCACGAGAATACTAATTACTTCTACTCGACTAAATTACTAGCCATGTCTGAACAAAG
>JACEGR010004390.1:0-88049 GCA_014170235.1 Listronotus bonariensis
GATATTAGTTAAACAAAGGTATCGTCATTGGTTTGCCTAAAAATACAATCAAAAATATGAATAATAGAAACAAAAATTAAGTCTCACTCTATAATATTAATTTTGATTGTTTTATATATATATATTTTTTTCTTTATTTTATGAGTATAAATAAATAAAACCCCAGGAAAGCCGATGTCGGGTAATAAGATTGAATGCAAGTTAAGACAAGACAACACAAACCAGGTATAAAGGAAATAGGTACACTATTAAAAAAAATTATGAAAGAAATAAAGGCCAGCCAGGAATTCTTAAAAAAGACATAAAAATAAGTCAAGAGTTCCTGAAAGAAGACATGAAGTCTAATTTAAAGAAAATTAAGGGAAGTCAATAGGATATAAAATTGGATATCAAAATCAGTCAAGCAGAAACAAGTAAACAGATAAAAAAATTAAAAAGACTTTAAAAAAAAACAAGAACAAAAAATAAAATAAGAGCTTAAAGAAACAATGGTAAAGATCTGAAAACACCTTAAAGAAAAATAACATTAAAACTGAAAATTCAGAACGTGTTTTTAAAAATAAATTTTATTCTGGTAGTTAAAAGACAAAATTTTGGAAAAAATGAAATTTTCTAAATTTAAGAAAAGACGATATAATATTCATTAGGTTTAAAAAATTTGGGGTTTATTATTATTTAGTTTTTCATTAATATGTTGCCCTTGGCGCCCACATGTTTAATTTATATCCCCATTATGGCCTAATTATCAATTAAAAAATGGTATGGTTAATTTAATGCTCATACCTAATTAACATCCTATATGCTTTATACAGAAAAAATAATATTTAACTAAAAAACACATTGAAGGGTTATTCTTAGGGTCCATTTATTGTTTAGAATCCGAAAAACTTCAGCTATTAAAGTTGGTCTTGTTGAAAAAGTCCGCCAATAACTAAGAGAAGTTTTGACATTTTCAAGGGTTCACAAGAGGGTTAGGGGTTAAAACTACCCACAGCTCCCTTGAAACTCTTTAATTGAATTGCAACCACTGCACGACATTTCTTTTGAAAAGTGGATAAAGTTTTTAATTATTTTCAAACTGGGAAATGAATTTAGGACAAATGGAATTCATTAATGTAAACAGCAATATAAATTAGGGGTTAACAGTATTATTGCGATTAAAGTAACGCAAAAAATAAACACCCTTTTGTGTTTCTTGTAAAAACATTAAAATTCCTGTTGTAGTACGTATTGTGATAAATTCACAACATGGTTTTTTTGACCTATTTCTTTTATTGGAAATAGGGTTTCTTATCTTAGACAAGACCGTTGCTTTTAACATATCCAAATCTTGGACCAAAATAGGCATAAAACCCCACTTAACGGATAACATAGGTTTAAAAAAATGAATAAATTATCTTTAGGCCAGTTTGCAATGACGAAAAACTTGAATTCCTCTTTTTTAAATCACATTCTATTTTTAAAACGATTGACATAATTTATCAAATAATAATTAACCAATATTTTTCAAATTTTGCACATTTTTTCAAGATACAATTGACAAATACTCTAACAAGGGATTTTTTTATTATAAATAATTTTACAAGCTTTTATTTCACTTGCAATGCATGTAAGCTATGTGACGTCATTCCAAAACTAAAATAACGAACTAAAAATACCTTTTATTTGCGCCCTTGCTTGCTATGGGAGAGTTGACACTCGGAGGGTATAAAATAAGCAAAGAATTGCGTTTCGAGATCACTCGTTCCAGGGCAGCCAAGCAGTAAACATAGAACTCTAGTAAGAGGCCGTGGAGACTCAGGAGGAGTCTGGGGAACCCATGGAGGCTAGTTGGGACTTAGCACCGTTCTGAGGCCGCGGTGCCAAGGTGATTGGAAGACGGGAAACCCAGGAGCACATCCAGGCCGCGGGAATCTGCGTTATTCGGTTTAAGGGAAGTGGGAAGAAGGTGTAAGAGAGGAACCTAAGAGCACAACCAGGCCACAGGACTCTATGCCATCTGAATTTTGGAAGGTGTGATAGAGGAACCCAAAAGCACAACCAGGCAACGGGACTCTATGCCATCCGGATTTTAAGTGAATTGGAAGGAAATACGTTATGTAGGATGGTTAAATTTGCTGTGGCTTGCGGAGCCTAGAACGAGTGAGACACAGAAAAGGAAAGAGTACTAACTAGACAGGATATAAGTGCGGAAGCACTTGGCAAGTTGCTGCATTCTACAGGAAACCGGGATAAAGAGGAAAAGTGGCGATTGTAAAGTTTGCTGTAACTTGCAACTAAGTGGGAAAAGGAGAAGAGAACACCACTTAAGTCTCCTGTAAAAACCGGAAGACTGGCAAGTTGAGGCAGTTTCGAGAAAACAGGAAAACCCGGGATAATCAGGGATAAGTCGCATTATCTCGGTTTGCTGGAACTTGCCCGACTTGGGAGAGGTATCAGGGGATAGCGGAGGACGTCCCGGAGGATATCCTGAGAAGTCTGCATTCAGCAAGTTACAGCATTTTTCGGAAAATCCGGAAAATTAAAAATATGCTAATTTGGCGGATGCGCCGGGTAGGCCGGTCACTCAACTCGCATAAAATCAAGTGGTGCGACGTTTGCTGACCATATAGGAAAAAGGAAACGATTTAGGAAATAAAGTCACGCTAGCGTGCTTCCACCGACACACGCCAGAATACCTGCAAATTGAGGAAAACATTAAGGAATTGACAAGAACGCCAGTAAAGCGCGTTCTAACGCCTTTACTCCCCGATTACGACTCTAACACGGAAGTACCGGACCAAGGTATCCAAATTGGAATTACCGTTGGTGCCGGACAAGGATTAACAAGTTGTCCCGCTGGTAATAACAGGCACCCTATGTCACAAAACGAGCTAGCTGGAACAAACGGCAAGGGTGCGGTCCCCAATGTTCAACAGAACCTTGATCAAGGGCTAATACCCCCTAGGGTGGCTGCGTATTATAGCGCGGACATTACACGGGACTTAAATACTTAAAGATTTGGGGGAAGAAAAGACCTCCGCGGGCAGCAGCTTCCACATTCTAAAAACTCTAGGGATAAAAGAACGAACAAAGTGGGAAGTTCGGGGCCTGTGCATGCGTGCGGACTCACGAGAAGGTCGGGTTCGGGACAAATACAAAGTGTATAAATTAAAAGAAAGGGTATCGCAAGATTTATCTGTGTATATTAAAAAAATAAATTTTATATTGATCTAATTTTTTATTTTTTATTTTAAAACTGAGTAAATACAAGTACTAAAATTTCGCTACAAGCTTTTATAGCATATAAATTGTGTAATAACGGTATACGTTAATGGTAAAATTAAAAAAAAAGTTTATTTTATTTTTAAGTGCATTTTACTAAAAGCTTCTATAAAATATATATTTTTTTACTTCCTTTTTATTTTATTTCCTAGAAGATAGCAGATAGTAAAATTTTAAACTGTTATAATTATATTTCATATTTTTAACACGCTTTTATTAACTTGGGTTGTAACTATCAATCTATCAATCTGGCTGGCTATGTAACGGAATCTTTGAGCCTAATTTTAACCAACTTCCAGCTATTTGATTTCTTTGAAACTTTGCACACGTATTAAGGACCCATGACAATGCAATAATCTGCAAACAGTATCCCGTTATCCTGCTTTGGAAAAAAATTATATTATTATAACCACTGCTTGATACAACCAAGTGTCATCTGTCCTAGAAAACTGGGTTAATTTTCTTTGTCATCTGTCACCTGTACGTCCCAGTGGTACCAACCACCGGCCATTTCAAGAGTTCGATCTGAATCGATTTTACTCAAATTTTATATTAGGTTATTTTCAGAAAGTCTATCTGAAAAACTTTGCTATTCTTGACAAAGAAAAATAATTAATAGTTTAAAAAACTAAAGAAACACGCTTTTATATGCAACCGAACTAAAAATTAGAAAAATTTAAAAACAGTATCCCGTTAAGTTCCAGCATTTTCTAGGAAAATAGGAAAAGTGAAAAATCGTACGTTCTGGCGGATGCGCCAGATTAGACAATTGAATAATCGAACTTGACAACATTTGCCGACGGGTTGGGGACCAGGGGCTCAATTCTGCTAAACTGAACTCATTCGTTCCGGGAGCGTATAACCTTCATCTGTTTTTTTAACACGCTTTTTTAACGAACGAATAACCTTCACTTGTTTTTTAAAACAGGCGGTCATAAAACAGAAATCTGTATTACCAACTGACATCTGACAAAATTCACAGTCATAACATAACCTAAAATTCCTTTAATGTGAAATTAAAGTTTCAGTTAACTAAGCTATTAAAAACAAAGTATACACTTTAATTGAAATACAAGAAGCAAATAAAAGTAACTAACAAGTTATTGCATATAACTTTTATACCATCTTCCATTTATACTTTCTAAAAGGCCTTTATTGAGTGTTAGAAACTTGTACCGAATGTTAGATTAGGACAAAGACTGGAAATGGAGATTAGCAAACTACATTAAAATATCACTTAAGGTAAGTAAACTAAAGTAAACTCATATTTAGAAAAAAATATTTATGGTAAATTTCTTTTTAGTTTAAAAAGGTAATATTTTAAAAAATATTTGTCTTATTTATGCAAATTGGGTAATTGTTTCGAAAGTTGGAGCAACCCCCATTTTGACCAAATTTGATATACAGGGGCACAGAACTAATAAAAAAGGGGCTGGTTATTTTCAACCAAGTGTCATCTGTCACCTGTACGTCCCAGTGGTACCAACCACCGGCCATTTCAAGAGTTCGATCTGAATTGATTTTACTCAAATTTTATATTAGGGTATTTTCAGAAAGTAAATCTGAAAAACTTTGCTAATCTTGACAAAATGGCGAAAAATTTTTTAGTGAATAAACTGGAGCATTTATTTTTAAAAAATTAATTGATATAACGAACTAAAAAATGAAAAATAATTAATAGTTTAAAAAACTAAAAAACACGCTTTTATATGCAACCGAACTAAAAATTAAAAAATAATTTTTCATTAAAAAAAATATTTTCACTTCATAGTAAAAAGCGTGGGGTGCTTAATATATTAAATGTTATAATTATTATATTTGCCAATATCTATGATGGAAAAGTTATGAAAAAATAGTAAAATGCACCCCACGCTTTTTACTATGAAGTGAAAATATTTTTTAATGAAAAATTATTTTTAATTTTAGTTCGGTTGCATATAAAAGCGTGTTTTTTAGTTTTTTTAAACTATTAATTATTAATAATATCTAATTTTGATTCAAGTCGACTTAATAAAGTCCTGTAAGCTAATTAAAGTGGCTTTTTCCTTCCTATTTATTGCAGTAACTCTCTAATTTATTTTTTGTCGCTTGTCCACTTCTATTATAACTTTTTTCCCTTTTTTTGTGTTTTAATTATAAAAAGTTACCGACGCGTGGACGATTTTTACTTTTTAGCGAAAATGCTGCAGAAAGTTGTTAAATTTAACTTTTTACCTGCTTACTAAGGTATTAATGATTTTTTGTTCATAACGATGGTCCTTAATTATAAATCACGTGTTACGAGATTGGTTAGAAAATAAAAGGTCAACTGTTTGTATGACGTCAAATGTTAATTAGTTTTCTAAATTAGTTTTTTTTTTGTATTAGTAGCAAGAGCTTTTTGTTTCATCTAAAAATAAGACACGGGACCAACAACAAATATATACCTGATACTACTGGCCTAAAGAGAAATACTTTGGTAAAGAAAATTTTAATTTTGGAATTTACGAAAAAAAATAGTTTTTCGTTTAGCCCCTCCCCGCCCTCCCCAAACAAAATCAAAACTTTTAAAGGCAGATTCTTCATTTGTATTTTTTTTTCGTAAATTTGATCAAACTTTATAAATAAATAATAAATTTTATGACATTATCTATATTTTTCAACTCTAACTAACCATATCCAGTTAAATTTTTTTCACTCTACAAATTTTTTATGCGAGAGTTTTAAATGCCTTTATTTACAAAAAGGCATATGTTTTTACGAAATTTAAGATTTATTAATAAAATTTGATCTTTACGAAAAAAATACAAATAGCGAGTTTGTTTTAAAAAGTTTTGATTTTCTTTGTCTACTCTAAGCATCAATGGCATCTGGTATAAATTAAGTGTGGGTTCCATGTCTTAGTTCTCTCTCTCTGTCTATTTTTTTCTTGGTTTTGGTCTGGATAATCGAGCTCGTAGCTCCCAGAAATTCCAAAAGAAAACAAATAATTGAACAATCAATGCAATGCATTAATTGTCTGCTGTCAAACCAAGATCTGCTACTGGTGTTACGTATAACCTTCAATTTCACTACTGACAGTTTCCATGGCACCCCCATCTATTTCCCGCCATTTGAGAAATACCTCGTGTTCACCACCAAACAGGATACCATCAGCTTATAGGAATCTTCGCTCACAGCGCTTAGATCCAGAAGAAAGATGCCGTCAATTTAGCGTGAATCTTTCCTTGATCCCCGAAGGTAAAAAACGTTCGTACGACACCTCTAGCCGCCACTCCGGGAAGAACTTTCGTAGTCCTCTACGCACGTCCGCACTGTCCGGAGGTCAAACAAAGAGTCCCCATGTCTTAGTTCTTAGATAAAATTATTTGAAAATCATAGTTTCGCCCCTGCAAGGATTAATTTAGGGATTATGGCAATTCAGTTTTCGTTAAATTTAGTAGTGATGCAGTATGGTGTATATTTCATTCCTCTAATTAAAAGTTGACACTTCTGAAACCCGCCCAATCAAATCCCATAATTTTTCAGATAAACGCTTATTAGTATTAACACTCTGTCATCTTTAATAATAGAATAGAATAGAATATGCTGTATTACAAACAAGTACATAATATGTACATAGATTCGTCAAGATTTAGATCAACACTTTGTTTATTTAGTATAAACGAGTCTTACTAGGGTGTTTTAGGGTAGGTAGTAGAGTTGGGTCGAATACTTAAACCCTTTATTCAAGTACGTATCTTGAATACCCTATTTTAACAAGTATTCAAATACCAGTATTTCATAGTATTCATGAATATTAATGAACAAAAGAAAAGTCTTTACCACTAAAGAAAAATCCGCAAAACCCCAAAAAATTATCTCTGTCTTAATTTTTTGAAAAAATTAATAAAAGATACCTTAATACCAGCATTATCAGATTCGGAATTTATATTTTTGAGGAGCAAAGAAAAAGTTCTCACCGATAAAAAATCTGGTATTAACGTCCCGGTATTCAAATATTTGAAATCCCGGTATTTAAATCCTCCTCTGACATTCCGATATTCGAGATGCTTCAAATCCCGGTATTGGAATACTCAAAACCTGTATCCTTTTACTTTGATTCAGAATCGATCTTCACATTTCAGAATTCCGAATTCTGACCAAAAATATATTTAGTGAAGTACCGAATACCAAACACACAGATGTATTTAAATTCGATCCAAATGTATTCGAATACCACTTAACTCTGCTAGGTAGCTGATTTTTGTACCGAGCTAAGTTAGACTGTAACATTACTTAGTCAAATTCAGAAAGAAATCATTGTGTATCGCCGAATCTAGGTCACTTTAAGGTAACTTTAGGGCTAAACAAAAAATCGTTAGGAAAATAAAATCATGATATTGTGACGTGCATTTTGAATATACATAGGGTCACTTTACGTCACTGGGGCAAATGTACATATGGAACTATCTTCTTGGGACCATGAGACCGGTGGACCATCAAAACTAACTTTGCATTTTTTAAAAACCAACTTACCATACCCCCCACTAGGGGTAGCCCGTAGGGGCTGAACTAAAACTTTAACTTTTTCTGAACTTCACTGTTACTACCTCTTATCTAATCTCTTTTCTAATTTCTTTCCTCTTTCTTTAAATATTAAATTTTCCAGTGTTTGTTTTGCATTTCTACGCGACCCAGTTTGTTTAATGTTTTCATTTTATTATTATAAGAGTAACCTAGAAAATTGTTTAATTTATACTTTTAAAACCTTGACACCTCACGTATATCTTTATTTAGCAAAATTTCCAATGTTAAGTAACCTAGTTAAAATGTATACGTATTTTAAAATTCCCAAAAATGTATATTTTAAAATTCCCAAAATGTATACTTTTTTATACTAGGTGTTCACAATATAAATAATCCCTGTGCTGGTAACGAAATTCACTTCACAATAATAATACTTTTAAAACCCATTTTAGGGGCTTCTTTTGACCAGTCTACCACGAATATTCATACCGCCATATATGGAAACGGCGTGTTACCCAGCCTGTCAATGTCAAATGTTTCCGGTGTCGGACCGGGCAAACGCGTTACTTTTTAGGTATGTTCCAGCAGAATGTTGGAAACATGTTGGCAATAATTGTAAAACGCAAAATTGTTACAAATATTATTTATAAATGTTGGCAACAGTTTTCTGCTGGAACAGTAAATAAACAATTCGTGCATACTGCTTATACGTCAATACCAAAAAAGTTATGTTAAAAATTTGTCAGTAATGTTTGAAGAAAGTTGGCAAACTTTTAAACAGTTACCAACATGTTTCAAACATCTTTAAACTACTGCTGAAACAGCACGCAAATGTATAATGTTACAAACATGGCACTGCTGGAACGATAAATTTGACGTACGCAGAATCTGAATCGTTGCAAACAATTGTGACAGCCTGCTGAAACAAATCTTTTTATCGGTCAAGTTTATCACAATGTTTTGCATGCAATTTTTAAACATAGTGCCAAAAATCGTAAGGTTTACAGTTCTGAAAATCCTATATCCAAAACATGTCAATGAGCCTCCCAAGCAGCAAGCTGACGTCCTATTGATGTCTCTTTTTAGTCATTTTTGGTCACATTTGGTCAGCAAAGACGTCATAAGATGACGACAAAACGACGTTAAAATGACTTCCCTAAGTCACAGACAGAAAACGTCCCGTTAATGACGTCTTTAGAATGACGAAGATTTTTATGAACTAGTATGACATAAAAATGACGTCGAAAAGGCGTCACTTCAACGACGTCAAAAACATGTCATTAAAATGACGTTAAAATGGCGTCATTACTTTGGTCTGATGACGTCCCATGACCAAAAATCACCTAAAATGAATTAAAAATGACGTCATAATGTCGGCAGCTTGCTGCTTGGGCTTTTGTTTTCGTGACTGTAACACTTACAATTTTTGGCACAATGCTTAAAAATTGCATGTTAATGATTGTGGTATACTTCTCTGACAAAAAAGGGACACGTTTGCCCGTTCCGACACCCGAAACATTTGACAATGACAGGCTGGGTTAACGCGCCGCTGCCATATATGGCGGTATGAATATTCGTGGTAGAGTCGTGATAAGAAACCCCCCTAAAAAGGTTTTGGTTAGTTGTATGTGTGTCCCAGCAAACACTATTTGCCGGCAATGTACATTTTCATATTGGCATTGATGGTAAACCATTGGCAATTGGTGGCAATATTATGCCAACATCTTATACGCATTAAAAGTTAACCCTAAATAAACACTTAATTGCCAATAAATTTTACATGCAGGCGAATTGCCGGCAAGCATACAAAAATGGCGGCATACCAATCCTGATTAAATAAAGCATGCCTTTTTGTTGTAGGCAAATAAATATTGGGTTTTTGAAGGCAAACCTTCAACGCATATTCATACTTTTAAACCATATTATTAACATTGGTATTTAACTAACATTAACGCCAATTTTTTTGATCTGTTTTATTTATAATGGCAGCTAAACAACATTAGTTTATGTTTTTTACATAATTTAAAGGAAATGGCCTTTTTATAACATTTTATTGTTAAAAATCATGCAAATAAAAATTAGGTCAAACAAAATGTTTATTATGTATTTTGGAGCGAATAAAAATAAAATGATGGTAAAATTAGCTACGTCAATTTCGACCGAATGTGACCGCTTTGTGCATTTGTTTTCTACGTGGTTTTCTAGCTTTTTAGTTTATTGTTTAAAGAAAAGAGTTTTTAATAGACATAATTAAATGTATCATTACCTAATAAGTGTGTGTTGTGTGATTAATTGGTGATGGCTAGTCGAGAAGGCAAGATATTCAAGTAGACTGTTAGGAGCTGTAAACATTTTGTTTAAAACTTTAATAAAAGTTTTAAAGACGTGTTAATAAAAAATATTATATTTATTTAATATTTTTTTGACATACTCGATAGATGGCGTAATGGACAATAAACTACTACGTTTCTGCAATATCTTCGCTTTTTATCGTCTAAACCGTACCCATTAGACAAAAATAATTCGAGAGCGGTCTGCGGTAGGTGATCTCACTTAGCTTTGAAAGAAATATCTTTGGCTAGTGTAAAAATCTGCATCTGTAAGTTGGACAGTGTTCGTGCATTGCAAGGAAATTGCATGCAGTAAGGAGTTTTTCCTATTTTAATTTTCAAATAAAATATCGCATCATTTTAGCTTTTTAAAAAAAAGTATATGCGACAATTTTCGTCAATAAGACGTCAGCTTGCTGCTTGGGAGTATTTGCATTTGCCCACTTTCGTGTCTTTTTGTTATCTTTTTGCCAATAACTTATTAATAATGGATGCCATCATCTTAAACGCATTTTTTTGCCAATAACTTATTAATGACGGATGCCATCACTTTATCTGCAACACGTGGCCTAATAACGGCCAATTGCCCACTTTCGCGTCTTTTTGATACCTTTTTGCCAATGCCTTGCCATTAAAGAGTGTTGGCAATGCCAGTAAATTAAATGTACAACGCCGGCAAAAAATGTTATATGGGGTGTTATTATCATGAAGTGAATTTTATTACTGGCTCAGGGACTAAAATTAATTTAACTGAAAAAGACCAAATTATCATCAATACCCTGCCACATGACCCGTATGTATTAGACATTTTGTAAAAAGTTATTTAATACTTATAAAACTATTTCGTAATGCAAGATAAATGAAGCAATATCGATCGGTTTCTAAAATTGAAATCGGTTTAGTGTGCGCCAGTAAATTCAAGAGATACAGAGAAGTTATTATCATGCACCCCAGGTCCAATTTGCGTTATATAATAAACCCCACAAATCCGGAAAACATAATTTAGTTAGACTAATGTGGCAAAAACAAAACAGAATATAACGAAAATCTAAATTAATATTTGTAGGAAAATCCTATCTACTATCGAATTTCGGGGTTTGTTTTAACAATTAAACGGTTTATTTTGTCTGATTTATTGAAGCCTGGAATTCATAGGGGATTAGCTAAAAATCTATTGTATCCCTATTAAGTGTAATCATAATAATATATTGTGTATTATACGGGGCAAAAAAATGACATGTTCTTTTTTAATATAAAATACTGTTCAAGGTTACAAAAATAAAATGAAGGTCTGAGCCCTTATTATTCATATTTAAAGGTCTGCCTCTTTTATTTGTACTTTTATTTTTTCGTAGAAGCTGCCTTTCTTTCAAGGTAAAACACATATTTTAACACATACCTTTAAAAAATTAAATTTCTTTTAAAAAATGTCTTCTTAAAAATTTTCGCCAGACTAATCGTTTTCAAGTAAATGAGCTTTAAACATTATTATGTTTCTCAGATTTACCTTTTTAGAAGGAATTTTGTAACTAACGAAAAAATAAATATAAAAGAAGGACCAACATGAATTCTTAAAGAGAATTTAATGCTCTACAAAAAGGTCCCTAAACATTTCTACAAAAAATATTTCTTCTAAAAGTTATTCACAATTTAAGTTATTGTTTTCTTTGTTGTTGAACCAATTTTTTCATTCAGTGGAACAAACCTATAAATTACATCATGGAAAATCATAATTTTATCAATCTTATCGCCAAAAATATATTAATTTCATAATATATCCATACCTAATTTCCGTTAATAGCTATTTGTTATACAAAAACGTAGATTAACTGTCATAAAATAGGTAAAATCTTAGAATTAATTTTTTTGGTCCGGTTTATTGTGTATACAGAAGAAAAGCAAAATATTTTTGTGGATTTTGATGACTGATGGTCGAGGAATAAGCCAAGTTTAGCAACACTCCTGTTAATCATCTTCTTTCAAAATTTACCCTTATTCCTTATAACATTTAGGATATCATTTTTAGGCCAAACACTCAAGCGTGTCTATATTTCTCTTAACACCAAGATTTTGTCTAGACTGAAGGACATAACATCGGTTCTCGCTGCTTCCTAAATTCCACTCAATTTCTCTTTTAGACGCCTATTTTTCTAGAGAGCAGAAATGCCACACGTGTTCAACCTATTCCCAAGAAAGGATTTAAAACTCTTTCTTATAACGATAGACCCATATAACTTTTATTTCTTCCCAAAGTAAACAAAATCCTGAAGAATTTAGAAAGACACAAATTTTGCACTACAGGAAGTATGGAAGTTGTTAGAAAATATCTACGACAAATCTTTATTCCTCCATATCACACAGCTGGACTAAGTACTTTTAAGTTTCTAGGTAAATCCTGAATTGCTGCTCTGATAGGTACAAAGCTTTTGATTAGGTATGGCTTAATGGGCATCCATAAGCTTTCTTCCTACAATCTTTTAACTAACTTTGTTCTTGACTCAGTAATTGATCGGTTATTGTAGATGCCACACTTTAAGCTTTCACCCAGTGAATGGTAGGGGTGCTACAGGGTTCGGAGCTGACACCAGCCCTGATTCTTTGCAAATATCTCTTTTAGGCAAGTGACGTGGTTGCCAGCTGATGTGTTAGTGTCAGGTGAAATTTTTGAAACATGAGTAAATAAATACAGAAGCGCACATTCAAATAAAGTGGCGGTGGAACAAGATCGTTTGACTAGGTAAGGTTGCCTCGTAAGCCTTGCAACATGGCGGACCATACGTCACATATGTATTTTGCTCATTATTTAATGAAGTTTTTAACAGTGTAGTTTGTGTTTTTGTCAATATTAAAGAAATACTTTTAAATACTGTTAATTCCAGTTGTTACCGTAACTTCTTTATTTCCTATTAATAAGTTATTTAACATTGATTATTCTAGCTGATTTTTAAATATTGTATATCGCGCTCTTTCGCCCTCATAGTATTATCCGTCTAGACATCCTTGTTTGCTATGTTGGCGCCAAGGAACCAGCAGTGCGGTACATATGTGACGTAATGAGGCAACCTTACCTAGTCAAACGATCTTGGCGGTGGAATGGTATTTGGCAAGTGTGTATCACTAGTCACCAAAAAATTTAATTTTTAGGGACAGATTTCATCCTCCACTAGCTTACCACCTCCCTACCACGTCACTTGCTTGCCACTGCATTGCGCATTTAGCCTTATGATGCACCACCCTGCAGCCACGCCACTTGCTTACCATTTAAGTGTGCGTCTTGCCTTACAGGGATTTTTTAAATATTTGATTAAGGCAACAAAAAATGAAGAAAGTTAAATAAATACTGTGTAAAGCGAGCATTTTTTTAGTTTAAAATAGGCCAGGTATGCTTTAAGAAAACATAAATTAATAATAATTAATATCATAATTCCTATTTTTTATAATTTTTTTATTTATTTTTATTAGCAGATCATGGTAACCAAGATAGGTATCTAAAGCAGAAATACAAATTGGCATTTGAAAGATATCGGACCATTTAATCTCACCGGAGTAAATATTCATGAAACGCCTGAACTTATTAGTAAATCTCGACGATCTAGTGGCCTTATCTGGGATGTGTATAAACATACAGTTAAAAGGGGCGCTATTAGCAAATCCACATGGAAAAAATACGCGTTTTCTTAGAAATGCTTTTATAACGATCAAGTAAGTTACTTACCAAGACTTTAAATCCTATATCTAAGTAAATGTTAGTTAGAATCGCACACACAGAAAAAAATGTCTTGTTTTAAGCAAATACAAGGTTTTAAAAATATGCATTCTTTTTGAATAGTTGTGCTTTTAAATCAAGATTTATTTTTTACTTTAAAATAATAGTGGTTCTTAAACTGGGAGAAAAAATACTTTAATTTATGTCTTTAATGTAAAAGAAATTCTTTAAATTAAAATATCCTTAGTATTATTTCAAGAATATAAGAATCAAGAAATAAGAACCTAAAGATTTATGATTTAAGCTCTTTAATATCTTAAATATAAGTTTTAAGATTTTAAATAAAAGAAATATTAAATGTTTCTATCAAAATATTAATGAATTTTCTTTAAAATAATAGGTTCCTATCTTAAGAACCAAAATCTTTAACCTTTATGTCAAAGAACCTATTTCTTTAATATAAGTATTTACTGAATTATGCTTTTTAGTACGGTATCAACGGTACGATTATATCCTACCGTCGAACAACGAAAGTTTTTTTTTTATAAGATACACTTGTTATTCGTATTATTCAACTTGGACCCGGGACAGCCAGTTTGATAAGTCCTATAAGGTTCGGCAAAATGAATCATCGATGGAGAAGAGAGGTCTCGATGAATGACATGATAAGCAGGAATTCCTCTCTTAACTATCAAAAAGAGAACTAGTTGTTTATTTAATATAATCATCTTAATTGAATTAAATTTTATTTCAGTCTGTGGTATTTACTATCTTGTCTTAAAGAAAGAATCTCTCAGTGGGAAAGCGCTCGATGTTTTTAACGGAATACATCGTTCTTTAATGTAGACCCATTGGGGTCACTAAATAAAATAAGGTTATTCTTATTTCAAAAGCGCCTTCTTTTGAATTTAGTACGCAAAGCTGAAAACATATTTTTTCTGTTTGAGATCCTATTTCTTTAACACATATGAAAGTCACAATTCTCTCAAATTAAAGTGCAAGAACCTGTATAAATAATTATAATTACTTTCTAATAATACCACTTTCTCACACACATTGTCTTTATTTTTAACTAATACACGACGTTTCGGATGGTTTTTATCTTCCAACCGTTTTTAAGTGATAACAGTTATCACTTAAAAACACAGGATTACAGTTAAGAAACCCGCCTAGTCCGATACCCGGAACGTGTGTTTGAGCCTTATGGTTTCATGACTGTAAGCTTTACCATTTTTGGCAAAATGTTTAAAATTGCATGTAAAACATTTTGGTAAACTAGCCCGACAAAAAAAGTGACCCGTTTACCCAGTCCGACACCCGAAACATTTGACATTGACAGGCTGGGTTAAAGCGCCGCTTCCATATATGGCGGTATGAATATTCGTGGTGATTCGTCAAATGCAGCCCCCTAAAAGATTTTAAAAGTGTTTTTATCATGAAATCCATTTCATTACTGGCCCAGGGTCTATAAAACAAAACAACTTATCAGTTATACCTATAAACCTATTAAAATGCTCTGTTTTTGTCTTGAGACATGTTTCTTCCAACAATACAATTAAAATTAGGGCTGATTAGAATTATTTTAAAGCGCTGAACGAATCTGGAAAAGGTTGAGATAAAAATCTTGTTAAACTCACTGATACCAACATTATTAAGAGAAAACGTTTATTATATTACAGATTATAGAATTATTTAAATACCCTATACAGAGACAAGAGTGAGACGCGTTACTGGTCCTGGAAATTTGTCTCTTACGTTTTATCTCTTTCTGCTTTAACGCAAGTTCCTATAACTATGTCTCTGTCAGTTATCATGGGAGGTAATCGCAGAGGGTGCAATCATCGCCTTTTCATGGTTGCCAAGTTGTTTACAATTTCTGCATGTAAATTTTAATGTCTTTCTTTGGCTTAAACCTGATTATACTATATACCAAGAATCGAATATTTTTAACTTGATAACACTGCTGCAGGCAGTCACGCCGAAATGTTATTCGATATTTGTGTTTGATATTTTTTAATGGCCGATTTGTTTGGACAGTTTGTTTACATTTTTGTGATTTATTGTGTTTTTCGTGGTTTTTTACCTTTAATTGGACTTTGAATATTGACTTTTTTAGTGATCACAGTATATATATTAAATTTGTGCTTTTCAACAGATAATTTAAGGTAATATTGATATGGTTATCTGTAAGAGAAAATCTTTATAAAAACCAAATAAATGACATTTTTAATTAGATATGTGTAGTTATTAAACTAAACGCCAATATTTAATATTAATAGGAAACAAATACAAGTACCTAATATTAAGGGCAAATGGCACAATTATATAATTTGAATTTGGCGGGCAAACAATAAAGTCGATTCACGCGCCATCTGCGTTTACCGTCCTTGAAGACAGACAAGGAAGGCCCAGCAGCTATCTTTCTCTCGGATAATTTATTTACATTTAGTTGCTCGTCTCATTCTTGTCTCTGCCCTATATCTCACATAAAAAATATAGGCTGTTACTAATTCAAAGCTCATCATTAGGATCTACGGTAAGGTAAAAGATACTGGTTAAATTGTGGCAAAATTGCGCATTTTTATGCTTAACAATATTCCTTTTTAAAAAAGGGGCAGTCGTTCCGGAATTCTCTTGATTAAACCAAAATTTTGCAAAACAATTTTAATTTTTTTCTTTGCTCATTTAAAGAGATATTTTAAACAAATTTAACGTTATTATTGCCAAATTTTTTGTTCTATAAAATTATATCATTAAATCGTCTTTGACCCGCCATTATCAACTTTGCTTTTTAAATGGGCGGAATATTTGGTTTTAAACTTAATAAAATTGTACTTTAATTCTAAAACCAACCACATATGACACTTTACATTTGTGCGACGTTTTAAACCAGCAAACCACCATTAACTATTTTAAAATTAATTAAAAATTTAGATAATATTTCAAACGATCGTGGAAATTTCCATTTTAAGGTTAGTATGCATTAATTTTTTTCTATCACTACTTATTTTATTCTTTTGATTTATTAATTTATTCATAATTTAAGTAACAAACTTTAATAGGTTCTAAAATAATTAGCATTTAATTTAATCGAAAGTCTTTGTCAACTTTATCGTAGCCTGTTACAAAAACATGGATGCATACCTAAGTTGGGTAGTATTCGAATACTCGGTATTCTGAATACTATTCAGAATACATTTGTGCGGTATTCGAATAGATTTATGTGTTTGGTATTCGGTATTCGACGGAATACTTTTTTGGTCAGTATTCGGTATTCTTTATTCTCAATATCGTTTTTGAATATTCTGGTATTCGAATACTGGTTATCCAATACTGGTATTCGAGTACTGATATTCAAATACCTATATTCTGGTATTCAAATCCTGAATTTAAATACTCTTTGCTTATTTTATGAATATTAAGTTACTTTTTATGCATCTTAAGCAGGTTAAAACATGTTCGCGGTGGTTTTGCAGACGACGGGGCAAAATTTGATATAAGTCATATATATCATCATTTGCAAACTAACAGTTTAGAAAGTTAGTTTTACAAATTAATCAAAAAATGTAATTCAATATGTTTTTTAAATCTTGATCTGTTGTTTCTATGGTCCTAATAGGTAAGTAATTTTGAACAGATATACATTTATTTTTGCAAACAAAAATATATCTAAATTAATTATTTTAACTTCTTTGGGGTTTTGTTATTAAAAAAAAGCAAGTAACTTGGTACAACATATAAAAAATGACATTGCAAACTATGTTTTCTATGTATTAGGTTAGACTAATATGTATTTATCTCCATTTTACACAAAAAGGATGTGTATAATAAATTGTATTATGTCAGTTTAAATCATGACTATCTGGTAAATCGTAGATAGTATGTACATGTATCCCCATTCCAAAAGTGAAGCCAATAGTATAAAAAATAGAAAAGTTATTTTTGGAAAATGTGGGAGACATCTTGAATGATTGAAATTATTAGTTTTTAAGCAAGAATAAGGTAGGCCACGACATTTTTTTTATGGAAAAACGAAGAAAAATAAGAATGAGTTGCTTTTTCAAGAGTTTGTTTTGCTCTTTAGTATTCATGAATACCCAATCGTGGTATTCATGAATACCGAGTATTCGAATACTTTTTTTGTAGGTATTCGAAAATATTCGGTATTCGAATACTTTTTTTTACGGTATTCGTATTCGAATACCAAATTTCAGTATTCGACCCAACTCTGATGCATACTTACCTGCAAACGGAATTTTCCCCGAAAGTTTGTTTTGAAATTGTTAGTTGTAATAGTTAATGAAGGTTCTTCGGTTCGGAAACGTCATATAAATGTTAAAGCTGGATTTATAGATTGACGTTTTTGTTTCCGTTTGTCATTTGACGTTTTTAGTTAGCAGATGAAACAACTCTGCATTTATTTATTTATAGTTTCTGTTTACCTTTTTATATACCATATATCAGAAACCGAAATGTCAAACGGCGATGGGTAACGGAAACGTTAAACAATAAATTCAGCTTAAGTGTCATATGTCGTTGGATTTAAAATTAAAATACAAGTTTATTAAGTTTTAAACTAAATATTTTGCCTATTTAAAAAACAAAGTTATTTATGGTCGCTCAAAGACGTAACGTTGGAGTTTAAATGTAATGACATCATTTTTTAAAACAGAAAAAGTGGCAATGATAATATGTCGTTGGTTTGAAAATATTTCTTTAAATAAACAAAGAAAAAAATAAAAACTGTTTTGCAAAATTCGCGGTTTTTTTCCTGATAATCCCGGAACGGCTACAAATTATTAAATTTTTAAAACAGAATATTCTGCCTTCCAATGGAATAACACCGTATGTGAATAGGCTTAAATAAACACATACGGTGTTTTTCCTTTCCGTTGGACGGCAGTAATGTTAAGCATACAAATGCGCAACTTTACCCCGATTAAAACAAACCTGTATATCTTACCATTTCCAAGATCCTAATGGTTACCCTCGAATTTGTAACAGCCTGTTTACCCACACCGAAATAACAAGTGGAAAATTTAGTAAAAGATTTTGGAAGAGAAAAGATTAAAAACAAAAATTACAAATAGTTGATCAATTATAACTTCCAATAAAGCACTGCGATGTCATAAACCCCAAAATCATTTTGGGAAACCCACATTTCTAAAATCCAATTGTTTGGGAGTTGTAAATACAAAATTCGAGGTGAAACGATCGTCCCACATACGATTCTATTTTTCTTCAAGCCATTTTAAAATAGAAACATCTTTTATAAAGTCAATTTATTTTTCACATAAAATTTCAAATCCTGTTTACATTTCTTCGCATATTTCCCCAAAGAATTAAAGCTAATTTTGTATATTTCTTCTCCTCGTTTAGCTCTGTGCCAATATTACCAAAAGAGTTTCATTAAATACATTTTCATGGGCAAATATTGTACTTAAACTGTATTAAGCTAAAGCAAATATTGAGCTGGCTCTACTTACTAATTGAAAAGCTTTTCTTGCAGAACAAATTTTGAACCTCGAATAAGAATACAGAAGCAAAGGAAAAACAAAAATTAAAAACATGATAAACAAAACTGAATTATTAAATTCAAATATTTATATTTTATTATTTTATCGTTGTGTTTTCTGTTTGTTTAAATCATATTATTTTTACTTAAACTAAGCATAAAAATTATATTACAAAAATAACTTGAGAAAATGAAATAAACAATAAAAGATTGTATTTTCAAGTACCTACTAAAGATTATAAAAAAATAATTGAGGTATTGTTGGTTTTTAAGGCATGTACATATATGTAAGTAAATATGTTTCTAAAATAAACTACAAATATATGTATATATATATATATATATATATATATATATATATATATATATATATATATATATATATATATATATATATATATTATATATATATATATATATATATATATATATATATATATATATATATATATATATATATATATATATATATATATATATATATATTTATATTTAATATCCTACCGCTGGACAACGAAACTTGTCTAATAAGTAGACGCTGGTTTCCTATGCTATTCACCACGACTCGAGCCTCACTGAGGAGTTCCTGTAAGGCAGGCGAAACCGGTCTGGGGAGAGAGTCGTGGTGGATAGCATAGACAAACAGGACATTTTCTTTTTATCTGTCTTTAAAGGGAGTAAAATATTTTGTATTATACACCAAGACAGTAGGGAATTTTTCCCAGACAGTATAATATAGCAGTGAGGAAAAGTATATATCACACTAGTGTTACAAAGTAAAAATCACCCTAATGTTGCAAAGTTCTCAATTGTTTTTATATTTTTCTTTAAAGACAAACTTTAATTTTTTTTTGGGTGAATAATTTGTGGTCGTAGGAAAAATAGTGTACAGTCTCGTGTGAAAATAACTTTCTTACACTCGTGGGTTTGTCGCACTCGGCTAACGCCTCGTGCTACAATATTTCCACTCGTGTGAAATTAGTCATTTTCCACACTTGTAATGTAATATACTATTTCAACTCTCGTGTGATAGTAATCATTTTTTGAAGAATCAAGGAGTGCGTTTTATCGCATTTTTATTTGTGGTCGTAGAAAAATTAATATTTTCTTTCTTCACTTTTAACCGTTGTACATTTTCTTGCTGTCAATACCTATATCAAAAACCAGCAATAATTAACGTCTAGTGTATTTGCGGTGGTCCCATAAAAAAAAAACAAGTCAGGATCGAGAGGGAAAAACTAGGTACTAGACCTATTTTTTCTCTCTGCCGTACGATGCGGCAAAGCTGCCTCTAGGTAAGGAATATGCTCCATAATAAAGGGGGCGCATTCAAAATCGACAACCTTGTGGCAAAATTAACCTTTTCATCGCACTAAAAGAGGGTACTAGTCAAGGTTAGTTTATATTTATAAGGTTGCGACATATCCTCAACTTTTAGGCGGTTCGAGGTCGGGGACGCAAGGAAGGGCACTTCTCGGAGAAAAGTTGGCAAAACTGGGTAAAAATCAAAGCGGAATATCAATCTAGTGGCGTCTAGAATTTGCTCATTTCATTTTGCATTGTTTTGGAAGTGATATTTGTTGAAAGATGTAATTCCAAATATTTTTTATTTAAAGTAAAAGAATTTACAACTTAATAACAATTAAAAACTGTTGTGTAAACGGTTGTTCTACTAATACAATAAACTGTATATCTGTGGCACTGAACAACATGGCCGAAAAATGGGAGATGTGACGTCATAACACGTCAAAGCAATATGGCCGAATGTCGTGACCTTATATAGACTGACTTTGGGTACTTCTAGTGTTTTTTAGATTAAAGTAAAAATCTTAAGCACGTGTAATACAATTGGTTTGATGGCGCTACAGATAGTCATGCAAAACTGTCACATTTTAGGGGGGTCATGGTTATTTCTGGTTAGTTAATTTTTTTTTAACTCGCTTCAAAATTATCAAATTACATGTGCTTGTGCTTTTTACTGTAGTCTATGTTTTTAGTGTATGTTTACTAATTTAATGGTAATAATAATTAACTGAAAAGAGAAAATAAACAGTTAAAAAAAATTAAACCGACTTTAAAACAATAATAAAACTCTCCAAGAAGTAAAAATAATAAAAAAAGTCGGGTAATAACATATGTGCGAAACTACTCAATGGTAATAACAAAATAAACAAAGGCTTGGGTTGTAACTATTCATCTATCTATCTATCTATCTATCTATGTAACGGAATCTTTGAGCTCCACTTTTACCAACTTCCAGCGATTCACTCTTCGAAACTCCTGCACACGCATCAAGCGACCGACGACAATGCAATCAAATGCAAAATCAGTTATCCCGTTATCCTGATCCCAGGTCGCCAGGATAGAATACACTTCCAAAAAATTATACACTGACTCTTGACTTTATGGCGACCAGGCGCTTTGACAGTGGTTTTACTGGAGCATTATTGTTAGCATCTCAATTGATATATCGAACTAAAAATGAAAAAATAAATAAGTTTAAAAAAACTAAAAAGTGAAAATTAAGCTTAAGATTCTGTTACATACATACATACATACAACCCAAGCTAATAAAAAAAATAATAAATAACAGTTTAAATAAATAAATAATAGTTTAAAAAACTAAAAACACGCTTTTATATGCAACCGAACTAAAAATTAGAAAATAATTTTTCATTACAAAGAGTTTGTCACTTCAGAGTAAAAACGTGGGGTGCTTAATATATTAAATGTTATAATTATTCTATTTTGCAAATATCTATGAGGAAAAGTTATGAAAATAGTAAATGCACCCCACGCTTTACTCTGAAGTGACAAACTTTTGTAATGAAAAATTATTTTCTAATTTTTAGTTCGATTGCATATAAAAGCGAAACAAGTTTGTTTAAATTTGATTGTAATAAATTAGAAAAAGAACATTTTTCTCTTGAACATTTTATTTCGCAGTTTGGCCTTTTGAGAATTATGACTAAGTTATAAAATTTCAGTTTGTACGTAAATAAAGTTGAAATTGATAAAATATTGCTAAAGTTTGTCGGACGAAAATTGCATCCATGCATTATTCACGCTGAACCTAACTATATGAAGAGTTTTCAAAGTTTGCTACAGATCAGGGCGCGGGAGTGGGGGATAAAAAAGAGATTTAAAGAAAGGCAGGAACGTATTAGTTGCAAATTTGTGTATATTTTTTTATTTATGTTCTTTGATGGCCTAAAAATTTTTATACTTTTAACTTAAAACTGGTATTGTACTTTAAAAGTTTGTATGCGATATTTGAAATGAAAATTAAAAATAACATTCTTTAAAATAATTGACGTGACAACTGGGGTGGATTCATACAAGGGGCACCTACATACATTGAGTTTATCTGAAGTTAGACACGAAGTAAAATAGTAACGTAAGTGGGTGTGCACAGTTTTTATGTGTGTTTACAGACTAGTGAAGTTTCAGAATTTTCGGTGCGGTAAGATCGAGTGCACAACACGGAACGTGTTTTTGCCTCGCGTAAGTAATTTCATAACGTAACTTTGGACATATTTTATGGCCAGTTACTATTTTTTGGATTAATTATTGCTATTTAATCCTACTTATAATAATACAAAGGCACTAATTTAATGTGTAAATTAATATAGATAAATACGGTTTTTCTATTTCAAATTTTTTTATTAATTAGCATGTGATGGGGCAGATTCATACAAGTAATGGGGCACATTCATACTGTATAATTGTATCCCTGGCCCTTTATGAATATTTTTTAACTACTATTTTTGTTACACCGACGATTATAGTTGTAAATATTATATAAAGTAGTTTAAGTTTCATTTTTACGGAAAAAAAACAGGGTGCTTTATGAACTTTGTGTCTTTGGATGTCAAGGATCAGTTAATTTATCAGACATAGTGATGATATTACCATAGATCTTAGGTCATAATCTGTTAATAACATAGGCATATTAATTTTAGGTTTTGTAAGTTAAGGTATCTTTGTGTTAACTAGAGTTTTTTTATTTGATATAATTAATAATGTATAAGCAATATTTTTTTTACATTTTGAGATTGTTACTTTTAATAAATATAACTGACTAAAACAAATGGTGTTAATAAGTGTCTTTACGGTAAATGACCATGCTTAAGCACGTTAGAGTCCGGAACATATTTGACGCTCTGTTTTACTAATCGTGACTGTCATGTTACAATAATCAACAATAATTATGACGAATTAATAGTGATGTTAAATGTGCCCTTCGGTTGTATGAATGTACCCCACTAATGAGGTTACATTTCATACATTTGCTTTTTTGTAAGAGTCTTATGGAAACTCGCGCATGTAGATTTTCTAATAATATTAAGGTTCTACTACAACATAAAATAGTTGGGCTATTAGTGTGTCTAAATTAGAGATATACCTAAAACACGGCATTCCACAAAAGCAAAATATAAAACATCTGATCGACGTATATCAGTTATTGTGGACAGCCATTCTTCAAGCTTTCACCAAGTAAATGCTGGAGTCCCTCAGGGCTCAGTTCTGGCACCAACATTGTTTCTTCTTCACATCAACGACCTTCTCTCGTCCACAACTAATTCCATTCATAGTTTCGCCGACGATAGTACCCTTCACTCCAGTTTTTCAGGTTCCTTAACCTATTGCTAAACCTGACTTACGGGAAAGCAAACGCATGAGCGATGCAGATACTCTCTTTCGCAGGATCTTAATTTAATATTGGATTAGGGCGCCAAAAATCTCGTCCATTTTAATGCATCAAGCACAATCATGTTCCTTGTCGCGAAAAGAGTCATCAAATGCTCATCCTCTACTTATGACGGCCAAGTTTTACAGAACAGAAGACACCTTTAATCTTGTGGGCGTCACATTTGAAAAGTAACCTTAACTGGCATAAACACATTGTATCTATAGCCACGGCAGCTTCAAAAAGCTTGGTTTCTCTTTCGAGCTAAAAGTATTTTTCCCCTTCTAATTTATACACTTTATATGTGTCCCAAATCCGACCTCCCTTGGAATATTGTTCTCATATCTGGGCATGGCGTCCCCACAACCCTAAGCATTCTTGATTCTATTCCAAGAAAGAGCTATTCGTCTCATTAATGATCCTTCACTTACAGACAAGGCTTCCCTCTCTTGCCCATCGTCGGGCTGTGGGGATTATCGCTTTTATAGGTACTTCCATGGCTTCTGCTCTAAGGAATTGTCCAGTATAGTTCCTCCACTTACGGTTCCCAACAGAGAAACTCAGTGGTTCCGCGCGTATGCATCCCTATACGGTCAACTGGACCCTAGAGTTTCTAGATTGTGGAACCTGCTGCCCGGGAGGTCTTTCCTTCCCCCAAATCTTCAAGTATTTAAGTCCCGTGTCAACAAACTCTCTCTTCCTCGCTTAAGACACCCACGGTACGTTAGTATTTAGGCTTTTAGCTCACTCTAAAAAATTTGTACATGTATTTCGGGATTTCCCGGAAATCATAGGAATTTTTACGGATTTCTAGAGATTTCTCTAAATCAGTCAAGGATTTCGAATAAATTCCCGAAATCAAATGGATTTCGAAGGATTTCTTGAAATCAGTAGGGATTTCGGAGGATTTTTTAAAATTAGTGGGGATTTTTAGGATTTCCCGAAATAATTAACGATTTCTAAGGTTCTAAGTAACCCTGGAAAATCGTTATTTTATTTTGAAACAGGCTAAATCCAATATCTGCCTCGATATATGCATTATTCTGCTAGTATGCCTAATGTTTTTACAAAAAAAAAAAACATTATATTATACATTTACATACATATCGATATCGGAAAATATCGGCAGAAATGTATCAATAAATTCAATATATCGATATATGGCTGTTCAAGGCACTTCACTCCAAAAAATTTCATCAATTTCTCAAGCCAATCAAAAATTCATCGCCGAAAATAGTTAACGACCAAAAAAAAATAATGCTTACTTAAAAGCATTAACAATTTATCGCTGACAGTAGTTGTTCTGTTGTAGTGTTTGAACGTTTTTACACAATAATAATTTGGTGTCTCTAAAAGGTCTGTACAAAATGCTACCACAAATTCCTTGGGCCAAAATATAACGATCTAATGCAATTTACCTCAGTTCAAAAGTTGACCGTTTGGAAGATACAGGGTGTTAAAGTTTTAATTTTATTTTGGTTATTTTTAAACATTTTCTTTAACATTAAACATTTTCTGATCAAATTTTGTAGGTATTCGGAGGTTTTTTAGGATCGGGAATCGAAAGCTGCCCATATTCTTTTCATAAAATTTAGAGGGAGCCACCTACATTCATTTGTTTTTTTTTTAAATACCATAACTTTTCGGTGCCTTGGTATAATATGGCATTAATTTAAAAATCCTTCTATAATTTTTGTCAAAAGTGGTATAATATAATATATAAAACGTTTTATACCACAGAAAATTAATTCCTCACGCTTTATCTAGGCCACCCGGATTTTTCTCAAAGCTCTATAAAAATGCTACCGCAAATTCCTTGGGCCAAAATACAACGACCTAATGTAATTTACCTTAGTCAAAAGGTTGATCGTTTGCAAGATCGTGTCCAAGTAAAAAAATAAAAATAATAAGTAATAAAATTTGACACTCCGTATCTTGCAAACCAGCAACCTTTTGACTAAGGTAAATTGCATTAGATGATTGTATTTTGGCCCAAGGAATTTGTGGTATCATTTTTATAGAGCTTTGAAAAATCCGGGTGGCCTAGATAAAGCGTGAGGATTTATCATGTGTGGAGAAATAGGAGAAAATAATTTTTTTATTAAAGCCATATTATACCAAGGCACCAAAAAGTTATGGTAGTTTAAAAAAGCAAAGGAATGTAGGTGGCTTCCCCTACATTTTCTGGGAAAAATATGGGCCCAACCAAATTTGGTGAGAAAATGTTTAATGTTAAAGAAAATAAATAAAAATAACCAATATAAAATTAAAATTTGGACATCCTGTATCTCCCAAACGATCAATTTTTGGACTAAGGTAAATTGCGTTAGATCGTTGTATTTCGGCCCAAGAAATTTGTGGTAGCTTTTTGTACAGACCTTTTAGAGACAACCTGTATATCAAAAAAATAAATAATATCGATATTTGTAAAAATACATCGATATTATTTTCAAATATATCAATTACCATCTCTAGCTGCGACTCAACACCTTGGGTAAAAACGAAAAAGAATCGTGGAAGTTAGTTTTTATCGCAAATTTTGTAGCGGGTTAATATTTTTAATAAAAAATGGTATATACAGCATTTTTTAAAATAAAAATAATTTTTAAAATTCCCATTAATTTTAAAACAAATTTGATTTGTAGACTTTTTATTTGATGCACGAGTTTCGCGTAAATAAATAAAAACCATTACTCGGCACGGTCTTTTTGTATGGATAATCAAATTCTATTCTTTAATTAGATAGGGATTTGATTGTGCCGAAAAATGGTTTTTATTTATTTACGCAAAACCGTGCATCAAATAAAAAAGTAAAGAGATCAAATTTATTCCAAACTTGGGAATTTTTAAAATTATTTTTATTTTGGAAAAATGCAGTGGCGTACCATTATTTTATTAAAAAATATTAACCTTAAACCCTCATGGACGGCACTGGTAATAATTAATTTTTTTCTTGTATGCCAAAAAATGTGACTTGATGCATAGAAGCCGTTTCTCAATTTTTTTTAAATATCTCAATTGGTATAAAAATTATAATAAAAAAATAATTTTTCAAAAATTTTAACACCCTGTAGTTCGAAAACTCAGACGTTTAGGACAAATTTTTATATGAAGTTTTTTCATATTTTTTAGTGTAGAATTAGCTCTTAAAGTTTGGACGTCACTTGTGGCCCACCCTCAGAGACAGTTAAGCGACGCGTCAGGCATTTACCCTTACTACAGTACTGAAGTGTGTGATTTTGACGATGATTTCGGAGATTTCGAAGTTGATTTTGAGATTTTGATAAGGATTTCGGCTGCGATTTCGGGATTTCGGCTGTGATTTCGGGATTTCGGCTGGGATTTCGGGATTTCGGCTGGGATTTCGCGCAGACTATGCGATTTCGACGGATTTCGATGGGATTGCCAGGGATTTCGGACAAATTTGTACATGTATTTCGGGAAGAATTTGGTAGTTTCTGTAAGTGTGCAAACCTGCTATATTGTAATTTAAAAATCTTAGCGAGGTAGTTCATTACCTATTACTGTGTATTACAACTTACTAATGTTACAAATATAATTGGTTAAAAATTAGCAATACCATTTGTCTATAAATATTAAGTATGAAGTGCGTTTTTAAGTTTATTGAAAATTAATGAAATACACTGTTAAGAACCAAAGGTGTAGCTACGATTTTTTTTTTTTTTTTTTTTTGATGCTATTGGCTAAATTTTTGTTTTTGAGACTAGCAAAAAGAAGTTAATTTTTGATTAAAAATACAAATTTAAAAAGCGAAACCATCATTCATTTGTACTTTTTGTGAATTTGATCAATTTTTATTGACAAATCTTAAATTTTCCAACATTATTAATATTTTGCAAAAAGAAACTATTTTTTTTACTTTGGGAAGAAATATTTTTAAATATCACAAAGAGCCGCTAATAAGCCGGATGTCATTATGAATGAATTATGAAAACAAACAACTTTTTAAACTATTTTACTTAGCTTCACCTGTTTATCTATTTCTTTAATAATTTATTTTTTGAAATTATTTGTGGTAAATTAAAAGTCGGAATTAAAACACACTTTAAATCTTGATGACAATACAATATAATACATTTTTTGATTGTAAATCCAAGATGGCCGCCGATACAAAATGGCGGGTTATATAAATTATTTTAAATTATATATTTTTCCAAAACCACGTCAATGTGGGTATCAAATAAAGAGCTTGATTAGTAAAAATAGAGCCCACCATATAAAATAATAAATTCCAAGATGGCCGCCGACTCAAAAAGGGGATTACATATTTTCCACTACCTCAATATTGGTATCTAATAAAAAGGCTTCATTCGTAGAATAGAACTCAGTCTAAAAAAATCAAGATTAAGAAGTGTCAACTAACAACAAAACTAAAACTTAAAAATTAATTATATAAAAAGCTTTCATGGTAAACGGTTTTATTTAACTAAAACTAAAAAATAATTTGGTAGTCCTAGCTACTACCAATTCACCAATCTTTTCATTAATCTGGGGTACTGGTAAGCCAAATAATAAAATCGCTGCGCATATAAAATTTTTACTTACTGTGGATACGAAATGCCTAACGATTTAATTCTATGTTTGATCAGCACCCCAGATTATATGGGAAAATTGGTGCGATCTGGTAACTAGGGCTAACCGAATTATTTTTAAGCTTTTGTAAAACAAACCGTTTAATATAAAACGTTTATTATACAATGTGATTCAAAATCGATCACGAAACTTATAGGGGTGATTCCGTTCTACTTGACAAAATAAGGACAGACCGGTATATAGAGTTTGTTTAAATGCCATTTCGTTTTTCGAGTTTTCAAGCTCGTCAAAGTTCAATTTTATTATTGGTTTCGCCATATTGCATTTATTTTTTAACGAATTCAGTTGATATTTGGCACACAAATCGAGCTTTGCAGATTCTAAAATTTTTGAACAAAAAGTATTTTTTTAAAAACCGCCAGAAGGCTACTTTACCTAAAACCGAATTATTTTAGCTTTTGGTAAAACAAAACCGTTTAACATAAAGTATTTATTATACAAGGTGATTCAAAAATCAGTCACGAAACTTAAGGGGTGATTCTACTTGACAAAAATAAGGATAGACCTTTATATAATTTTTTTAAAATGTCATTCGTTTTCAGTTTCAAGCCGTCAAGTTTAATTTTTAATTGGTTTTTCACGCCATATTGCATTTATTTTTTTAACGAATCCAGTTGATATTTGGCACACAAATGGAGCTTTGCAGATTCTAAAATACTTTTTTGGACTTAACCCGTATTTTTTTAAACCGCCAGAAGGCACTTTACCTAAAACTTAAAACTTAGTTTACATCATAACTTTTTGATTTTGACAGATACCGCAAAGCTGGGGGCGCGATTTTATAGACAATCAAAACTTAAAAAGATAAGGTACGCTTATTAAAGTCGATAAACCTTACCGTTTAGGCACCAATATACGTCAAAGTTTTCATCAATTTCAATCAAATTACCTACATACATGCAGGGTGTCCAGTAACTCCAACCGGACAAACTTTACGGGGCGATTCGTGACAAACAAAAAATAGGAAAAAAACTTCATATAAACATATGTCCCTAAACGTCCCTAGTTTTTGACCACGGGTGTGTTAAATATTTAAAAAACTTATTTTTTTAATATTTACCACACCGCAGTTCAAAAACTAGGACGTTTAGGACATATGTTTTTATATGGTTTTTTTCTTATTTTTGTTGTTGTAGGCATCGTTTGGCTTGGTTTGTCGGTTGAGTACTAGTTGCCCTGTATGTATGTAGGTAATTTGATTGAAATTGATGAAAACTTGATGTCTCTTCGTGCCAAACGTGAGGTTTATTGACTTTAATAAGGAGCACTGATTTTTAAATTCTTGATTGGCTATAAATGGCGCCCCAGCTTTGCGATATCTGTAAAATAAAAGTTATGATGTAAATAAATTTTAGAGTAAAGTGCCCTCATGGTATCTAAAAAAGTACTTTTGTCTTAAAATTTATAGAATCTGCAAAGCCTCGATATGTGTGCCAAATATCAACTGGATTGGTTAAAAATAATGCAATATGGTGAAACCAAAATAAAAATTGAACATTGACGGTTTGAAATCGAAAACGAATGACATTTTTGAAAAAAATATATGAAGCTTCTACCCTTATTTTGTCAGTGACCCACCTTTAAGTTTCGCGATCGATTTTGAATTACTCTGCATAATTTATTACTGTTCCAAAACTAAAGCTAACTCAGACAGTTGACTGATAATTGTTTCCGTAGCCAGCTACATATATTGTTTGAGTTACAGTTTCTATTTTTTTGTTCAATACCGGAAACTGGTAAGTAACCAAATTATAATAATATCGGTAAGTAAACCTAGTATCAGTATAAATTAAAATTTATTTATGGACAAAATAAATAAATATTAAAGCCACATTTATGTTATTACATGTTAAAGTCGGTCTATATAGGGTCGCGACATTCTGGCCATATTGCTTTAACGTGTTTCTGACGTCCCATCTCCCATTTTTCGGCCATGTTGTTCAGTGCCGGAGATGCACCAGTTTATTGTATTGGTAGAACAACCGTTTACACAACAGTTTTTAATTATTATTAAGTTGTAAATTCTTTTACTTTAAATAAAAATCATTTTGGAAATAAATCTTTCAACAAATATCACTTCCAAAACAATGCAAATTCTATAGGCCACAGGATTGATCATCAGCTTTGACTTTACCCAGTTTTTGTCTTGCCAACTTTTCTCCGTGGAGTGCCCTTCTTTGATGCGTCCCCGACCCATAGATAACCTACATTTAGATCCGCAGTGGCAAGAAGCATTTTTCGGATTTTTACGACTTCGCGCAGAGGGTGGACGAACATGCGCACTTAAAAGCCGTGGCAAAAATACAAACACCGGCACCCCGTACCCTTCGTCCGCGGTCTGACCGTATAACGCTCATTAGCTACCGTACTTCGAACAGAAAACCAGGACGCCGTCAACAAATTCTTTCCTATAATGCGGATAGTTTGTTTGGGGCCGGGTGCGTTACCCTCCACTGGCTTGCGCATAAACCGGTTTTTCGCCCGCCATAAATGTAACTTTTGTTTCAGCGCAGGTTATAACGTTGGCAATCCATCCCGAGATCAGTGCCCCCGACCCTCGAAACGCCTAAAGAGTTGAAGATGTGTCGCAACCCTATAAATATAAACTAGCCTTGATTACATGTAAGCTATGAATAATAAATGAGTTCTTTAAATAAGCTCCGTAATATCTCCTAATCTTTTTAACTATAATTACACCCTCAAATAAATAGGTTGTAATAAATCACCGAGAGGGGAAGATGTGTTAGCACAAGACCATTTCATTACTTTATTAGACCTTTGTAATCTCCTTCTTAATAAAAGTGAGACACTTTATAATCCGGACTTAAACAACAAAATGATTTATATTGACTTGAGCAAAGACCGGGCATTAGAATACGAAAAGATTTATTTTTCTTTACCGATTCAGTTATTACTTCTGGCTCTGGGTCTCGAGTTTTTGATTGGCGAACGAAATTAGATGCTGTAAACACCGGTTTTTGTTTATGGTGACAAGAATTACTGTGGTTATAAGTTTAAAAAGTGCTAATATAACCAACCTAAAATGTTGAGGCAAATTTAACTGGTTGAACTAGTCATGAATACGCATGATTTTGATACAAATTCTTACAATTTTGCTGAATATGTTTATGACCACGTTTGACTACGCGCAGGGTCATGGTCCGCGAAGCCAGTGCGTAGTCCTGATCAAGTCCTGACAATGTCAAACATAATATATAATGTCATATGTAAGGTGGTCATAACCAAGACACGAAACTTTAAGGGTTAACCTGATACATTTTTCTATGGTTTAATAACGGCTGCTGACATTTGGGATATCATTAATCGGATTGCTTATACATTCTAAATGCTTTAAAACTACGCCCCTTTTTGTTTTACCACATTTACGGGAGTTTAATAGACACAGTTTCTATTCAAATATTGCTTTCCGGTCTCCATTTTAGTAAAAATACTAATACAAGCGTACAAGATGAAAAATCTTTGTTTGTGGACAGATTAAAGAAGACACTTTCTTTTCTATATTTATTTACCAGGGACTTTCTTCCCAAACCGGTTTCGCCTGCCTTAACAATGGGCTATACCGGGTCCATGGTAAATAACACATGAAAAAAACGATGGTTGCCATATGAAAGGGTCCTACTTATATGGCAGCCATCGTGTCCATCCCACTGTCAATTTCAACCAAATAAGCTGCTAAATGTGTTCTATTGACACCGTTATTTTAATCAAATAATAACAAAATGATGTCTGGTTATAAAATTTTGTACAGGGCATTTCATTTAGAGGAAAAACTAGCAACTTGTCTGTTTTTCCGTGAAGTTTAATATACCA
This sequence comes from Listronotus bonariensis, assembly GCA_014170235.1. NCBI lineage: Eukaryota > Metazoa > Arthropoda > Insecta > Coleoptera > Curculionidae > Listronotus > Listronotus bonariensis. The sequence goes on from JACEGR010004390.1 coordinate 32,439, forward strand.
ATGTATGCATTCTAGCTTCGAAAAATTAAAAATCGTAATCAAAAACATTTATAAAAAAGGCTTACGACAATAAATGCGTTTTTCAAATGAAACACTCTATAACTTATCCATTTTGGATTCCGTTTTTTTTTGGCGCTTAAAGTTACATAATTAGTCTTTTTTGGTCCTTTACCAATTTAGTTGCTTAATATAAGCCCGACGTTTAGATGTTTAGACCTTAATAACTGAAAAACACTTAATGATATAGAAATATTTAAAAACACCTAAAATTGACCCCAGAATTAAATGTAATAATTACAAGGGCTTTTCATTTTAAAAACGCAACATAAGTAAGTATTTTTATGCAATTCTTTTCTATTGCAATTTTTAAATTTTCCGTGCTAAAATTCATTGATTGGCTATCCTAAATTTTTTTGAAATGAACTTAAAAAATAAAAAAATCGGAGACCCTATACAGGATGTCCAGTAACTATATACGACAAACTTTGACAGGTGATTCTAATATAAAAACAACAAAAAAACTTCTTTGTGAACCGACTTATATGTCTTAAACGTCTTAGTTTTAGAAGTAGGTACATGGTGTTAAGGGCGTGATTTTTTTATAATAACTTTTGTACAAATTCAGATATTTGCTTTTGCTTATTTCAACTGAGGATACCCACTTCTTATGTTCTGAATCCAAAGACATTTTTTGGGATGCAGCGCTCTCCGAAATTCCTACAAAATGGGATTTTTTTAAATCATGGACTTAACGAAAAAAGTGCATCTTTATAAGAAAGTCCTGCTTGATAAGAAAAAACATTTCAACAGAAATACCTATATGCTGGATGTACGTGGGTGGTTTAAAAAAGACTCGATCTCAAATAAATATACATGTTATTTTCTAAATACGCTGCGAAACTTTAAGGGTGCTTACTTATATCATTTTATAAAGAAAGTTTATATAAATATATGTTTGAAGTTGCTTTGTTTCTGAGATACAAGGCGTTAAAGTTTTAAAAAATGTCGGTATTTTATAAATATCTTAAATACCCTTAAACCGATTTGGTTTGTTTATTTATTGTAATATAGCGCTTATAAAGCTCGAACTAGATTTACTTTATTGAGTCCAGTGGCGTCTCAGTAGCATCACAGACAATATTATTGAGAAAAATGTACACCACTGGCTTTCTATGTAGAGTTTATATTTTTTTCTTTAAAGCAACTATAAATACAATTTTTTTTTTGTATATTTTTTGTATCTGGCTTCTTGTTTAAGATATTTATAAAATACCTATAAAAAAATTAAACGCCCTGTTTCTGAAATGTGAAGCAGCCCGGACATATGTTTATACGAACTTTTTTCATAAAATGACGTGAGGATTTACCCTTTAAAGTTTCCTAACCATAGTTGGGAAATACCCTGTATTTTAATTTGAAAACAAGCCTTTTTAGGCCACCATAAACATCCAACATAAAAATATTTTGGTGGAAAAGTTTTTTCCTCAAGCAGGACTTTTTATGAGGGTCATTTTTTTTAAAAGCTAATATACTACGCTAAAATAATTCTTAAGTTTTTATTTAGTTTCGAACAAATTCCAATCTCTTGACTATTGTTATTTGACGTACGGTTGTCGAGTAAATAAGTAGAAACAATTTCGCGACTTCTGAATGCATAGTTAAGTAAAAAAAAACACCTTTGTTATTTATTTTTATTTAGATGTTAAAAATACCCTGGCAAGAAAATGATTTTACTTTATTTGAAGAAAACTGTTTATCAAATTAAAAATGCCAATATTTCTTCGAAATAAATGAAAATCATAAAAAATATGGTTTTCGGATGCATAGGAGTATCTCTCAATTTTAAAAATATTCAAATTGGTATAAAAGTAATTATGAAAACACTTAGTTCAAAAACTAAGACGTTTAGGATATATGTTCATATCAGTTTTTTCTAATTTTATTAAACAATCACCCCTTATAGGTTTGTCGGTAAAGTTTTGAACGCTATATGTATGTACATGTGCAGTGACGGAATTAAAATCTCGGTTTACGCTGGGCGTGTTACCGCAGGCGGATTTTGGGAAAATTACCGATGAAGTGCAATCTTATTATAGCGGGCGAATGAAATGCCAGTGCCAGTGCGTCGGTAAAGCGAGGTGGTACTGCTGTTCATATCTTTCGAAGGGCGCTGCCTGCCAGAGGTACATTATGAACATGTATGTTACCGTGGCAAGCATCTATTTGAACGGAAGTTTGCTCTGCATGTTTGTGCCCCATCCCATTGCGAGAAGTTTTGAACTGAATTACTGGAAAACAACATTTCGTGTCTTGGTCTCAGAGACTCTGATATCAATCAATCGAAAACGTTTGAGCTATATGTGGGAAATTGGCAAAAATAATGATTTCCATCCGCAAAACGGTGATGAACTGTGATGCAAAGTGAAAGAGCATGGAATAATTTTGTGATGCACAAATGCTGATTGCATCAGAAACCCACGCATTTAAACTTGTGGAAATAGTTGCCGCAGCAAAAACCGCATTTGTCAAAAAAATAGCTTTTACAGAAAACTAAAAAAACTTTTATCTTCTTAGTTATTAATTATTAAAGACGGACCTCCGGATGGTTTGTGAATAAAACATAACAAAACAATTCATAATAAAAAGTAAATTTAAAAACGTTTTAACATCATAAGTGAATTTTTTGTTTGACAAGTGCTATTTTTGCAGAAAATTAAAATGAACTTACAAAAAAAAACATGTTTTATTCGAATTGATAAAAACGAAGTTCACTGAAGTAATAATCCTTCAATGTTAAATACAATAAATACGTAAAGATCTTTTTTTCTATTCGTCACCCCACTGTTATTATCTTCGGGATCGACGTCGCTTAATTCAGCAATTTTGATTCTGTTGGTTGTAGGGCATTATAAGATCTGGTATGTTCTTTTGTAGACCCTTGCTGAGAGTCTGTAGGTCTTTTATTTTTAATGGATTAATGGTTAAAGTTCTCGGTATAACGGAAAAAGTTGAAGTTCATTGCAGAGAGGTATTTTACTTCGAAGTACGGATTGTCTCCACAGATTGAATGGAGACGGATTTCTCCTGCAAGTCTGTATGATTGTATCCCAATGCTCAGGAATCTCTGCTATTTCAACCGCTTTTCGCTTTGAAATAACTGAAAGCCTTGATCGTTGCAGTAATGAAACGGTCGCCGCATGGGAAAAATAGTAGCATTATTGTCAAACACCCTTTAAGCAGTGGACTAATAAATACATAAATGCATCATAACATAATTTTTATTTTGTCCCGGGCAACCATCACTTATTAATACAAGTTTCAGTAGTCAAGAACCTGTAGTAAATAATGAAAAGTAGTAAAGTAACTTCATTTTGACCTTTTTGCAATTGTTTCATCGTAGGTGTACATTGTTGCACTATCATCTTTAAGATTATGGACGCCCACGTATTAACTCTCTTTTCTTCAATTGTTTGCTTTAATTGTCAGCACAACGTTTCGCGACGCGTCCATTTTTAAACACTGTAACGATCCTTAATTTCCTGTAAAACATCACATGTCAAGACAAGTGCGGCTTTTGCCGAACGATCCATACTTTATCTGTACTGAATAAGGCTGACAATGGCTATTTTTATCTTGAAATATTTTTCAGATAACACTACGATATTTCTTGATACAATGTTGCCAATAATTCAAAGAGGACAAATTTGACAAATGCGGTTTTTGGATTTTCAAGTATTTTTAAGGTAAAGGTCCTATGAACGTGTGGTCTAAGATGCTTCGCTTTCAAGATAGGGTGTCAAAGTTTTATTTTTATTTATGTTTTCTGCATAATTTCTAAATAATGCCGATTTCCGAACGAAAATTGGTACCTGGAGTTTTTGACATGAGAAATTTGAATTTGTTCTTAATTTAGCTCTTACTTGTGAGGCGCTAGCACATGTATATTCTCAAAGGCTCATGACTTTTTGTACAACCCTGTATTTACATTTTTGTTAAAAGAAGTTCCTTAGTCATTTTTACGTAAAAGGTACTCTTATTAGATGACGCTAGGAGCAACCGTTTTCGAAATATTTTAGTTTAAAATAATCGATGCATACCTTAGTAATAAATATGCTAAGTAAAGACCGGCTACTTGATAAACCGTCATTTTCGGCGGTAGATACAACCATTCCTAGTAATTTAAAATCACCCAAATAGCCACAAATTTTCAGCATATAGATCTATGGTTCACCGAGCCTTTGCCATCCCACTAGAACAAGACAAATTAAACAAAGAACTAAATACCATCAGATCGATTGCCATAAATAACGGCTACAAAATTAAACACATTAATAACCTAATTAACAAAAACAGAAATTAAATACCATAAGTAAAATATACCCAAAAATAAAAGCATCCAACTCGGACAAAAATACACAACCCTTACATATTTTGGACCTATATCTGACAAAATAGCAAATATTTTAAGTAAAAATAATATGAAAATAGCATTTAAACCATCACAAAATTATCCAACCACCTTTTTAACGTAAAAGACAAGATTAATAAACATAAAAATCTGAGTTTATAAGCTAGAATGTTCAGAGTGCAATAGTTGCTACATAGGACAAACAGGCCGAAGCTTCGAAAAAAGATTTAAAGAACACTACGCATCATTTAGATTAGGCAAAAGAAATTCAAATTTTTCAAACCATTTTCTAGACTCTGGTCATTCTTTCCCTAATATAGATAGTATAAAAATTTTACACTTAGAACAAAAAAGTAAAAAATTAGATATATTAGAGAACATAGAAATTTATAAACACAATAAAAATAATAATGTAAATCTTCTTAATCTGCAAACAGACATAAAAAATTCCCAATTATTTAATATTTTCGACTAACTGTAAAAGTTTATTATAGCAATATACTTGTAACAATAAAGATAGGACCTAACAATTGTAAAGGTTAAACCAGATGTTAAATTTACGGTATAAGGTATAAATTTATGCACCTTTTTGTAATTCATTCACTTTTAAAAAGTCGTTTGAAAATGACATAGTATGTCTGAAACTGCAGTAACGCAAAAAGCAATATAAAAATATGTGACAAAAATAACAAAGTAAAATTTGTGTTTTTATTAACGGAAAATTACCACTTTAAAACTTTTAAATTTAATATTATTTTATTGCCCACATTAACGACGCTTATTTTTCACTTTCCAATTTTATTGACTTCTCTTTAAAAAGCTAAGCAATAAAAATCAATAGAAATAAGTCGATTCCATCGTAATAAAATTTTCTATTTATGTTTATAAAATGACATACTTACAAATCCACTTATATCGCAGTTTTCCATTAAAACGAAAACGTAATAAGTTATAAACATAAAACCTGGAATGTGAAAAGCCAAAATCATGTACCAAAATCGTTAACCTAATTGAAAATTTTATTGCCCATCGATGGTCGTAAACCTGAAAGACGGTTTTAAGGGTTTGTTATCAGTTTTATTAGGCCTTTTAGTCAATACAGGATTAGATGGTCATCGCATATTCGATGTAAAGTGTAGAGAAGATTTTTAAATAGTATTATGCGATGTCATTAAAGAAGATTATATTAATACTTCGTATTAAACTTATACGGAATGACCTGAGCGGACATGAAACAGAGAGATATTCTTGCAATTTAAAATATTTATTGTATAAATTTTTATATATGTACACGCGCACGCGCACTTAAGGCATTAAAAAATCTTTTATGGTAAAAACTACAGACCCCATTTACCTTGCAACGACCATGCATTTTGGTAAATATTTTTGTAATATATAAGATTTCCAAGCTAAAAAATTGTCAATATAGAATTAACTTAAACTAGAAGAGCATCGAGTAATAAATAAAATAACAATAATTATGCCCAATTTAATTGCTTCAAACCACAATCAAGTTCGCTGTCGCGATTTTTTTTTATTTTAATTTTTATGACAGTTTATGAAGGTTCTAGGGTGTTTTCGTGTTTGGGAACTCTTGTTTGGCACCTAATAAATTTAACCTCTTTTGACTCTTTTATTCTGGTGTCGTTACCTGAACAATATGCATTATGATTTCTTCTTGTTTGGTACCTTAAAGATGTGAATATAATTTAATACCTAATCTAGACAAACATATTTTTTCTTACGAGCGCTGTAATGCATTAGCCAAATGCGAAATAATAAAAAAACTTAGGTGTAAAGACTCTTAAAACAGTATCACTCCTATTGCATTACTATAGTTCTGTGATTATTACAGAGTATAGGTGGGGAGCCCCCTTCCCCCGCATGGTTAGTTCTGGTTGGTTAAATCTTTTTTCTTTAATTTCTTAAATAAGCCCAAAACCAAGACAACCTTTATAAATCCACTCAAGAATTTTATACCCAACTTTAGGGTACCAAACAAGAAGAAATAATTAGGCATTTTTGTTGAGGTGACCAAATCAGAAAAAAAGGAACAAAAAAGGTGAAATTTTATTAGATGCAAAAACAACAACCCAAGATCGCCGTGAGTGCCTAAATAAAATAGGGTGCTATATACAAAAATTGATGCTGATTCCGATATGAACAAAAATAAGTTACAATTAAAAAAACTGACTTTTTAGCCATAACTTTTTTGGGACACTCTGTATACATCAAAATATTTTTAGGACATGGGTGTTTAAAAACCTTATAACTTTATATATATAAATATTTTTCATGTCTTATTAAAGAGAAATATTGGGTAATTGGACCACCCTGTATACAGAGTGTCCGGAAATTACGCGTCAGGATTTCTGTGGGCGATTTCGCACTGAAAAATTAAGGCAACAAACTTCTATACAATTTCTTTGATAACTCAAAATTAACGGAGATACAGGATGTTAAAGGAAAAAAATGTTATTGTTTTTAATATTTTTATTTCTAGAATCCCGATTTTTGCCAAATTTTGCATACGTATCACTAATAATTTTTGTATTTACCCTATTAATTTGACGCCAGTAGTTAACGCCAAAGGGCCTAAACTGACCTTCACTTTAGAAAAATGTCTTAGAACTTTTTTGTTTCAATCCTTGTATAAATTTGGATATAAAATTAACAAAAAGCAATAAAATATCTTTTAAAAAGGTCCTCTTGTTGCATTAACATAAAATGAACGGTTTCCGAGATAAACGACTTTTAAACATTTACATACGTTTAATTAGAAATTCTGATTTTTAAAATTAACAAAGCAAGCCTTGAATACAAACGTTATTTATAGGTAAATTTGTTATTGATATGTATGCAAAATTTGGCGGAAATCAGTACACTAGAAAAAGGTATTAGAAAAATAACCATTTTTTTTCTTTAGCTCCCTGTATATCCGTTAATTTCTAAGTTTTTGAAAAAATTGTATAGAAGTTTGTTACATTAATTTTTCGTGCAAAATCGCCCACAGAAATCCTGACGCGTAATTTCCAGACACTCTGTATAATGAACGAACACATGCGGAAAGGATCGCTCGGTTTTCGGTTCTTCAAAGAAAATTTGCTGCAGACTGTTTTGGGATGTGTACGTATAAACATACATGCGGTAACAACCAATGGCCAATACAGCCATTTTGATGAGCCCCTGTAATGCAAACAAAACGCATTAGTGAATAACATAACAAGTATGAGTTCTTCTCTTAACATGTAAAAAAATCTAAGATTTTTCCGTAAATTAACAGTAGAAAAATATTTCCATTTATCTTACATAAAGTCAAACTGTTAAGGCGTAAAGGTCGTATCTAACAAAAAGCCACAACACTTAAAAAATAAAATATAATAAATCAACACGTGTCCTAAGAAAAAATTAAAAGAGTGGCGGCTATTCAGGTGTAGTAAGTGAAGTGCCACATCACCAAAAATAAATAATAAAACATAAAAAAACATTACTTTATTTAATTCATTTTTCTCATTTCTACCTCCTTATTTGTAAAATTCGCCATGAAAAATCTAGCATAAAATTAACCGCTGGCGCGAGTCGCTTTTCTCTGCTTACGGCAACGCGACATCGCAATCCGCGATCAGCAAGAAGTGTATTGCAAATATAAAACGGACCGAAGTATACACCTCATGCGGGGTTTTGTTTAGGCTTTGACGCTCCGTTGCCATGACAACGCTATAACTTGCCGGCGGCCAGAATCGCGGGTGGGAGTATCAGGTGTATTGCTTGGTAAATTGCTAGCCTTAAAAAGATAGTATAGGTTTTGGTCGTTTCGTTGGTTTTCACGTATTATTTCGGTTGTTTCCGTTTAAGTATTTATTCGCGACAGTGATTTTTCACAGGAAGAAATTAAAGGACAGTACAGAGCACTTCTCTATTAAATATTAGATCATATTTTGATGGAAATTGAAGTAAGATTCGAAGATTGTTACAGACTACAATTTCTTTGTCTTGCTGATACTGCAAAGTTTGGCCAGTATAACCAAACTTTTTCCACTGATTCTTTTCAAAATTTATTGGAGATATATGCCGAATCATTTTGAAAACATCAGCGGCTTAAAAATAAACTTGACCTAATAATATTTGCTGATGAAAGTTATAGGAATATTTTATTGCAGCAGTTAGTGAAACAAGTTGGCGCAAATAAAGACATTTTTACCAAGGCGTTTAACCTTTTTTGCTAATTTTAACGATATCGTCGACAAGCGTGTCAGTGGAACGGAGTTTTTCTTGTCTTAAGTGTTTAAAAACTTTCTTAAGAAACACTATATTCCAAGATAGACTTTTATCTTTGGTCAATATTTCAATTCAAAAGGAGCATCTACAGGAACTGATAAAAACTCAACCATTTTATGAAGATAAAATTGATAAATTTGCTGCATTAAAAGATAGAAGGATTGATCTGGTGTATAAAATTTAGGGAAGTTTAGATATTAAGACTTTTTACTTAGACTTTTGATAGTTGAGTATTTTCAATTTTGCTAAAATGGTGAATGCGCTTTTTTTCCCTTCCTGCACCTGTTTTTAGACCCGAAAGCCGCCACTGAATTAAGGGGGGTAAGGTATTTAATTTACAACTCACGTTTTCAAAGTCGGTGCCCCTGATAACTCCAAAACTACTGCACCGATCCTTTGAAATTTTAAATACTATTTCTGTACATCATTTACGAGGTAACGCTGTCGAGTTTTTTTTTAAGCGCATTGGTTTAAGGGGGGTAAGGTATTCAATTCACAACTCACGTTTTCAAAGTCGGTGCCCCTGATAACTCCAAAACTACTGCACCGACCCTTTTGAAATTTTAAACACTATTTCTGCACATCATTTACGAGGTAACGCTGTCGAGTTTTTTTTTTTCATAATTTTGATTTTGCAATAACAAATTAGCCGATTTTTTCCCACAAAATTGTGTTTTTCACTTCAAAGTGTTCGAAAAAATGAAAAAATTTGGAAAAAAAAAAACTCGACAGCGTTACCTGGGGAAAACTATTATCTAACGAATGAACTTTGATTTTTTGATTTCGGATGATCCAGCACCAAGTTATGAGGGGCACCGCAATTCAACTTTTTTCGAGACACGTCCGAACAATTGCTGCCATTGCCGTATTTTTTAATATTTTTTTGTAAAAATTTGATGAAACATTCTTCGAATGTCATACTTTAATGTACCATTGGTTGAGTAAATAAATTTTAACTGTGTCGTCAGAAAAAAATCACGAAAACATGGCTTTTTTGTACGATTTGACCTTAGCCCCCTTAAAAATATAAATTGCAGTTATAATACGGAACGAACCTTTTAAATAGTTTGAGTTAAGTCTGTTGAAAAGTGACTTTGTGCACGAAAACTCCCTAATTATGTATTAATATGCGTAAATATTAAAGTGAAGCTGTCTCGAAAAAATGATAAAAGGACAAAGTTTCTAGAGAGTGGCCTCATTAAAATTCTTTTACGTGCATATACTCGTTAAAATATTAAACGATTTTATGAAGGAAAAGGTCGATTTAAAAACAAAGTTTGCGTTATGACATGAAATCTAGTTAAAAATTATGTGAAAACGTATTGTTTTGTTACTCCGCTTAAAAGAAGTTTTATAATCATTTTTAATGACGAAACTCTTCGCCGAAAACTACGATTGTAGGAATGATGGCTCAAAAGCCAAACAAAAATATATTAAACTAAAATAAATGTTTATAATAATAGATAAAAACCCAACTTACAACTTGACAGTCTAGTTTCGGAAAGATGGCCATTCCCCAGAATTTCACAAAAATAAGACACCCTGTATATTACATCACCATTAAATAGATATTTTAAAGAGCTTTAAGAAATACGACATTTGATATGTCTATCTCTGCACCAAGTTTAGTGTCGAAGATAAAATGTGCATTGTATCTATAGCCCAATTAACCAGACTTATCTCGGAATCTCACGGAATAAGCTGAATATCTGTACATACCTTTATTTGGTACAAAAATAACTCTTCTAAAAATCCCCTATGATATCGTGTAAGGAACTCGAAATATGACAGGTCAAATATCATAAAAATCATTTTTTGCGAATATCTCATTTTCTTTACTTTTAATGCATTTATATTTATTATAAAATGTTGTAAAACACAAATTCTTTACAAATTTGATTCTAAACATTTTTTTGTCATAGCCACCTTGGATCCGAAAATAGAGGGCGCAGAGTGTAAAAGCACTTTTTCACTTTAGTGTATGTACATGCCTTAGCACGCAATCAATCGTATATTTAGCAAATACTTAAGTAAAAAAGATGACATATTAGACTAAAAATCACGATTGATTGCGTGCTAAGGTATGTACATACAGTAAAGTGCTTTACACTCTGCGCCCTCTATTATCGGATCCGTTGGTCTGACAAAAAATGCTTAGAATCAAATTTGTAAAGAATTTTGTGTTCTACAACTTTTATAATAAATATAAATGCAATTAAAAGTAAAGGAAACGAGATATTCGCAAAAAACTGATTTTTTTGACATTTGACCTGTCATATTTCGAGTTCCTTACACGATATCATAGGGGATTTTTAGGAGAGTATTTTTGTACCAAAATAAAGGTATGTACAGATATTTAGCTTATTCCGTGAGATTCCGAGATTGACCTTTTAATTTGACTAAGTTGACTGGGTTATCTAAGCTATAAGCACAGAGTTTAGTGTCGTGAATAAAATGAGCATTATCTACTATTTTTTAGATATGGATGGCCATATCTCCAAAACTATATGAGATAGATATTTCAAACGTGGGATTTTCATAAAGCACTTTAAAATATCTATTTAGAAGTGATGCAAGATACAGGATGCTTTATTTAAAAATGCCAGTTTACTAAATTCTTGAGGATGGTTATAGTTCCGAAACTATTTAAAATTGAATATATCACATGTCGACTTTTTTATGCTTTTGATACATCTTTCGAATAGAGATATAATATACAAAGTGTTTCATAAAAAAGTACATTTTTCACAATAAATCGAAACCGCGATGTTTAATAACAATTGTTCTTCTGTTGCTACATGTTAATCAGCGGAAAAATACTAAAACTTTACTAATTTAACCAACTTCGTATCTTCAATAACAAAGGAGTTAGCAATAGTGTTTAATAAATAATAATATTAAGTTTAAATAAGTTTAATCACTCTGTATTTAATAATAATAATAATTTTTTTGTATTTTTGAAAATATTTTCGAATTTGCAAATTACTTAATTTTTCTACTTTACAGAGAATCAAAGAAAGTACAATGGATCTATAGTTAGAAGAAATAATTTTTAATCCTTACTTGGCAAAAAGTTTTATACGTACAGCTTTTAAGCAACTACGGAAAAAAATGGTTGAAGCTCTACACACTCTCAGAAGTTAGAAATCCTATTATTTCAAAGGATTTATACTGGGTCTCCGAAAATTACGCGTCAGGATTTCCCTAAGCGATTCTGCATAAAAAATTAATGCAACAAACTTCTATACAATTTTTTGAAAACCTTAAAATTAACGGGAATACAGCATGTTGAAAAAAATGGTGTTTTTTCTAAAAACCTTTTTTTATATTCTAATTTTTATTAAATTTTGCGCACATATCACTAATGATTCTTTGTATTCACCCCAATAATTTGAAGCTAGTAGCCAATGCCAAAAGGCCTAAAACTGTCCTTCACTTTAGAAAAATGACTTAAAACTTTTTTGTTTTAATAATTTTTGATAAATAATTAATCAAAAGCACTAAGATATATTTAAAAAATGTCCTGTGGCATTAACTTAAAACGGTTTTCGAGAAAAACGACATTAAATATTGACGTACGTTTAATTACAAATGCTCGATTTTCAAAATTAACAAAGCAAGCCTTGAAAATAAACGTTGTTTATGTGTAATTTGTTATTGATATGTATGCAAAATAATTAAATAAAAATCAGTACACAAAAAAAGTTCTTATAGAAAAAACACAATTTTTTTTTCAAAAAATTGTATAAAAGTTTGTAGCAATACTTTTTTGTGCAGAATCACTTCCAAAAATCCTTAAACATAATTTTTAGATACTTTGTATAAAACCTTATGTTTAAAAAAAAAATAAACCAGAGAACAAATTTTAAAAGCTTTTTCTGCAATTTAGTGTAAAATTTTATCATTTTATTGCGCCTGGATATTTATTACGGCTCACAAGAACCACATAAAAATAAATAATGACAACGCTGGGAATTCTCCTAGTCTCATAAATCTGATTAAAATAAATAGAGAGACAAAGATCTCGGTGGCAAGAAACAAGGTCCTTTTAAAAGAATAAAGAAGCAAAAACGAATAAAAATCTTAAAAGAATGGGAGCAAGATAAGGCATTGGCTAAATAAATTTGGCTTGGAAAACAATCATATCGTTTGGAGATTAAAAGAAGGCCAGCGAAAAAGTTTTAAACGAAATAAAAGGCTAATGTATGACCTTAGTTGTAACGAAGTTTACAGAATTAATATACGGAGTGTTTTTGCTAGGTGGTTTCCACTATATTTTTTTAATAGAAAAATAAACTGCTTTATCAATATTGATCTAAATAAATATCCCAAGCAGCAAGCTGACGTCTTATTGACGTCTCTTTTTAGTCATTTTTGGTCACTTTGGTTAGCAAAGACGTCATAAGATGACAACAAAATGACGTTAAATTGACTTCCCTAAGTCACAGACAAAAGACGTTCCGTTAATGACTTCATAATGACGTCTTTAAGATGACAAAAAATGTACGCATATCCTTTTTTTTAAGCTTAGATGATACAATATTTTATTTGAAAATTGAAATAGGAAAAACTCCTTACTGCTTGCAATTTCCTTGCACTGCAAGGTCGCATTTCTCGAGACACTGTCTAACCTGGAGATGCAGATTTTTACACTAGCCGAAGATATTTCTTTCAAAGCTAATTGAGATCACCAACCGCAGACTTAGAGGTGTGACTGCGATCGCAGTCGCTGCTACCAATCACCGGTTATCAACAAATGATTTTGGTAGCTGCTACTTGCGCCTGGCGATCGCAGTGAAAAAATCACTCTTTAATATTCGCAGTTCGCAGAGGTGGCGCTGCCCGTAACCACAACTTTTAAACGGCGACTGCGATCGCGGACGGTGATTGTGATTGCGATTCAGTGATTCTAACCTCTTTCATTTATGTTTATGGTGATTATGCATGTTTACGTTAGTAAAACGGGATGCGAATTGGCTTGCTTACAGGATGAAAACAGTTTTTTTATCAATTTGATTTGTAAATAATTCTATCGCGAATGGGTTGCCCAAAAAATATGATCAAAGCTATAAATGTTTATAAAAAAATTAAGATATTTGATATACTTTGTGTAGTGTCCGTTTTTTTTTATATATACATTTACTTATATGCTAATGCAAATCAGTAATTAAATTATATGTATATTAAATGGCAGAATGTATTTAAAAATATATATTTTTTTTTTCATTCAATTTTAACAAGGTTAACTATGACTTTATTTATGAAAATTTAGCATGTTTCCGTAAAGAGTGAATATATCACAGTTTTCAGTAGCAGCTACTTTTAGATAGCAGTAGCAGCGATCACCGATATCAAAAATCACTGTTAAGCCCACCGCTACCGCAGACCGGGCCCGAATTATTTTGGTCTCATCGGTACGGTGTAGGCGAATAAAAGCGAAGATGTTGAATAAACGTAGTAGTTTATTGTCCATTGGGCCATCTATTGGTAAAGCTTTTCAATCAAAATATAATGTCACAAAATTTTTTCTGCCAGGTTTTCTAAACATGACGTCATTAGATTTTTATGAGCTAGTATGACGAAAAAAAGGACGTCGAAAAGACTTTACTTCAACGACGTCAAAAACACGTCATTAAAATGACGTTAAAATAACGTCATAATTTTGGTCGGATGACGTCCTATGAACAAAAATGACTTAAAATGACGTCAGCTTGCTGCTTGGAATGAGGAAAATACTTTTTAATTTTAATTGGCATCGCTAAAATGTTTTATCTTATTTCGATTGAATACGCCATTCTAAATCACTCCTCACTTGTCGTTGTGACACTTTTTGGTTCTAAAAATCTTTTTTCTAGGTTTCAATCTATAGTGCCATGGTTAAGCTAAAACGGTTAATTTAAAGTCAAGTAGCCAAGGAAGAATATAATATTTTTGATTTTTCGATTTTTCCTGTTATTGATTACCTTTTATTGTAAAAAATAATAATAGATAGATACGCTTTAGTTTTTTTTAATTATTGATTAATAAAATTAATTAAAGAGAAAGTTAAAATATACAGCGAATTCTATTAAAGAAACTTAACAAAAACCTGTTTTAGACAACGTATATTTACTAATTATGTTAATAAATTGGTAGTTTGAAACAAATATTTTTATTTTATGTTTCTTTTGTATCTGGTACAGGGGCAAAGTTATTTTGTGTAAAAATAAAGTTAAAAACAACATGTATTTTTTTATCTTTGACAAACCACAAGGCTAAAAGCCTAAATATTAACGTACCGTGGGTGTCTCAAGCGAGGTAAGAGGGAGTTTGTTGACACGGGACTTAAATACGTGAAGATTTGGGGGAAGTTAAGACCTCCGCGGGCAGCAGGTTCAACATTCTAGAAACTCTAGGGATAAAAACGAACAAAGTGGGAAGTTCAGGGCCTGTCCAGTTGGACCGTATAGGAATGCATACGCGCGGAACCCCGAGTTTCCCTGTTGGGAACCGTGAGTGGAGGAACTATACTCGGACTATTCTTCCAGAGTAGAAGCCATGTGAAGTGTGGCCTCCATAAAAAAGCGATAAATCGCCACAGCCCGACGATGAGCAAGAGAAGGAGGATCATTAATGAGACGAATAGCCTCTTCTTTGAATAGAATCAAGAATGCTTAGGTTGTGGGGGACGCCATGCCCCAGATATGAGAACAATATTCCAAGGGAGGTCGGATTTGGGACACATATAAAGTGTATAAATTAGAAGCGGAAAATACTTTTTGGCTCGAAAGAGAAATCCAAGCTTTTTGAAGCTGCCGTGGCTATAGATACAATGTGTTTATGCCGTGTTATGGTTACTTTCAAATGTGACGCCCACAAGATTGAAGGTGTCTTTGTGGGATTAAATAAAAAGATATAGAATTTGTAAATATAATAAGCTTTCCTGGGTCCTTTTTTTAAGTATATATGCTTTTAACCCATTATAAAAAAAAAAAAATGTTTTTTTAATTCCGCTAATGTTATAATGCTATTAAATGTAAATCATATACATATTTTCTTTTATTTTAAATTTATAAAAAGATTTAGTTAGACCTGTTTTTTTTTTAAAAAAAAGGAAGAAATATGTAGTCCAATTTCTGAAAAATTATCAGCAACATTTAACATCAAAATTGTTTTTCCCCAGCCGGCAAATTTTTAAACTGGCAAACTTTTACCTCCCATAAGACTGGAATGAATCAAGCAAATAAATAATATGAACGATCTTTTAAAAGTTTTTTAGCCATATCTTTAATGTAAGCCCGTAATGGAGAGCATATTTCACTCTAAAATGTCTCATTTAATGTGGACGAGTTTTTACTTTACGTCAGAGCTTGATGGTCTCACTCTTTCGTATTAAGGGGCCTTATTCGTATGGAATAGAGGGATATCCAACAGGGACTAAATTGCGCCATAAATTTTTTTATTCCGAGTATTTTAAACAAATGTAAAATAGTCATTTGGGTTATTTTTTATTGTAGCATCTAATTTAATAGCTATTTATGTATCAAGGGCGTTACTAGGATTAGAATGCCCTAAAGGTCGAAATAGCCCGAGGGCCTCTGGCCAGAGGGCTAGATTTCGACCTGATGGGCATTATAGTCCAGTAAAGCCCGTGGTGCATACAATGCTTTATGTTTTACCCAAAAAGAGTTTTTCAATGACTAATTACATTATTTATTCGCAATATAAAAAATAAGTTGCACCTGTACCTGTATACGTAAGTAGATAATGTCAGGTGTTAAGTTTGACTTTGATGTTTCTATCAGATAGTCAGTTGGCATTTTTTATTTAACGATTTGCTCAAAATAAAAGAAATTCCACAAAATATAAGAGAAAAGATCATAAAAGCGACCGAAAATCTTTTGCCAGTTAAATCAAGGCAACAGTATGATCGTATGGCATATTTGGTATTTGGAAAGATGCGAACACAATTCTTCAAATAACCGAAACCGTTTTAATGGCATATTTTCAGGAACTGGTAAGTTATTGATTTTATTTTAATACATATGCTTAACAAACTTTATTATTTTAAGTCGGAAAAATACAAAAAAAATTGGATAAGCAATAAAAATTTCCATATTAGCGCATTAGGGCATTATAAGCGGGCATTATCATAATGCCCCCTTATAATGCCCTAGGTATGATAGCAGGTATTATTGCTACCATAACATATTCCGTTTCTAAGGTATTACAGATGGGTAAAATATAAATTAATATAAAAGGAATGCCATAATAAATAAATTACTACACTGAACGCGTCAAATTTAGACGGGTCTCGTAGTAGTTGAATTTTATATTAGCGGATTCACCATCCTGGGAAAATTTGTAAATCTATCAGGTTTGTGATTATCAAAGACAATTATAGTTTTACTATACAGGGTCATCCAAATTAAGTGTCTGTCATTTGTAACTTCGTTATTACTCAAAATATGAAACAGTTTAAATTAGGAAACTAGTAGCTTTTTTCACGCTCTTTAAGACTAAAGATTATAAAAAACAATGGACAATCAGGTTGCTGAGTTATACAGCGAAATACCCCTTTTAAATGGAACACCCTGTATATTTTATCACCATTAGGAAATTCTTTCAAAATCCTTTAAAAAAGTCCATATGTAATATATCCAATTTTTAATAGTTTCGGAAATATGGCCATCCTCAGGAGTTTAATAGTTAACTGGATTTTTATATAAAACGCCTGTATATGATATTATCATTAAAAAGATATTTTAAAGAGCTTTAAGAAAATACCACATTTGATGTGCCTATATTTTTAGTTTTGGAAATATAGCCATTTGAATCTGAAAGATAGTAGATATGTTCCCGTTTTATTTCTGACACTAAAACTTATTGCTTATAGCTTAAAGCTGTGATATAATGGAAATTTAACGTATATCTTTAGATTTAAATGACCATATTTCTAAAATTATAAGAGATAGACATATTAAATGTGGTATTTTCTTAAAGCTCTTTTAAATATCTATTTATTGGTAATGTAATATACAGGGTGTTTTATTTAAAAATGCCAGTGTACTATAAAACTTCTGAGAATGGCTATATTTCCGAAACCATGAAAAATTGGATATATCACATGTGGACTTTTTTCAAGGATTTTAAAAGATTTTTCTAATGGTGATAAAATATACAGGGTGTTCCATTTAAAAAAGGGTATTTTGCTGTATAACTCAGAAACCCGATTGTTAATTGTTTTTTCTAATCTTCAGTCTTAAAGAGCGTGAAAAATGGTACTAGTTTACTAATTTAAACTCTTTCGTATTTCAAATAATAGCGAAGTTACCAATGACGGACACTTAATTTGGATGACCCTGTAGACTCCCCAGAACAACGCAAAATTTTTGGTCATCAGTTTGGACGCTGACTTAACTGAATTTATAAAGCGGCAAATTATACGTACTGTTTACGTGTGTATGAGTGGCCAGGTTTTGCAGAAGCGGGGACGGCTCACTTCGACCCTCCTTGTGGGTATCACACTTTGAGAACAACCTTTAACTGGCATAAACACATTGTGGACTCATAGCCACCGCGGCTTCAAAAAAGTCTTGGATTTCTTTCCCCTGAGCCAAGAGTATTTTTCTCCTTCCAATTATATACATTTGTATGTGTCCAAATTGACCCTCTGGAATATTGTCCCGTGTCTGGGGAATGGCATCCCCGGGCGTAACCTCCTCAGCCGTCTTGATGCCGGCCCGTAGCAGTTGCTGTTCGTCTGGCGAGCATCGATCCTCACTCATCAAAGCATCTCCTTCTCTCTGCCCATCGTCGAGCTGTGAGATCTGTCGCTTTCTATAGATACTCTGCACGGCTTTCTGCTCCGACGAATTGCGCCTGTAGCGGCAGTCCCTCCTCTTGCAGCTCCCAACAGAGAAAACCAAGGCTGCCTGCGCGTATAGCATCCTCGTACGGCTTCATTCCTGTTTCAGGCCGCGATAGGCTTCTCCATTTCTTGTCTCGTTCTTTTATCCCTAGAGTTTGTAGACTGTGGAATCCTGCTGCCAGCGGAGGTCTTTCCTTCCCCCAAATCTTTCAAGTTTTTAAGTCCTGTGTTAACAAACTTCCTCTTATTCTGCTTAAGACACCCATGGTATGTTAGTATTTAGGCTTTCAGCCTTCGTGGATTGCTTATAGAACCTATAAGTGAAGTAAATGTTGCATAAGGACCCTTAAGATAGAACAGAATATGAGAAAGAACGAAGTAAAACATGCGGACCTTTTCCTGGGCAATTTGTTTGAAACTTGTAAGTAAACATTAAAAGCAAAGAAGAAAATAAGTTTGCCCAAGGCAGTAACTTAAAGAATAAAAAGGGAACCGTTTTGTTGCTGGACCCATGTGTTTACTTCAATATTTTTTTCTTTTTGAAAAGCACTAACTTTTTATACTGCATGCAATTTAAAGTAATTTAAATTTAAAAGTTTGTTACAATTTTTAAACAGAGACGATACCTTAAAAGGTTTAAATTTACTTGTTTAAAATATTCTTTTTAAATAAACTGGGGACAACCAGCCTCAGGGTTTTGGTGCCCTTCGGTTTGATATAGATTTTAATCATTGGGCATTTTTCTAACTTCTGTTAAAGTTATAAGCTATTGATGCAGAACCAAAGACAATTGTAGTTTCACTATAGACACCCAGAACAATGCTAAATTTTTGGTCATCAGCTCTGACGCTCGCTTCGTGGAATTTATGAAGCGGGTATCCATCGAGTACACACGTAAACAGTACGTATAATTTGCCGCTTCATAAAGTCAGTCAAGCCAGCGTCCAAACTGATAACCAAAAATTTAGCATTGTTCTGGGAGTCTATGGTAAAACTAGAATCCCAGCAAACACTATTTGCCGGCAATGTACATTTTTCATATTGGCATTGATCGTAAAAGCATTGGCAATTGGTGGCAATATTATGCCAACATCTTATACGCATTAAAAAGTCAACCCTAAATAAACACTTAATTGCCAATAAATTTTACATGCAGGCGAATTGCCGGCAAGCATACAAAAATGGCGGCATACTAATCCTGATTAAATAAAAGCACGCGTTATTGTTGCAGGATTTTTTAAAGGCAAACCATCCACGCATATTCATACTTTTTAAACCATATTATTAACATTGGTATTTAACTAATACTAAAGCAATTTTTTTGTTCTGTTTTATTTATAATGGCAGCTAAACAACATTATTTTATGTTTTTTTACCTAATTTAAAGGAAATGGCCTTTTCATAACATTTTATTGTTAAAAATCATGCAAATAAAAATTAGGTCAAACAAAATGTTTATTATGTATTTTGGAGCGAATAAAAATAAAATGATGGTAAAATTAGCAGGTACGTTAATTTCCGACCGAAGGTGACTGCTTTGTGCATTTGTTTTCTACGTGGTTTTCTAGCTTTTTAGTTTCTTTTTTAAAGAAAAGAGTTTTTTAATAGACATAATTAAATTTATTCATTACCTAATAAGTGTGTGTTGTGTGATTAATTGGTGATGGCTAGTCGAGAAGGCAAGATATTCAAATAGACTGTTAGGAGCTGTAAACATTTTGTTTAAAAACTTTATTAAAAGTTTTAAAGACGTGTTAATAAAAAATATTATATATATTTAATAGTTTTTTTGACATACCGATAGATGGCGTAATGGACAATAAACTACTACGTTTCTGCAATATCTTCGCTTTTTATCGTCTAAACCGTACCCATTAGACAAAAATAATTCGAGAGCGGTCTGCGGTAGGTGAACTTATTAATGACGGATGCCATCACTTTATCTGCAACACGTGGCCTAATAACGGCCAATTGCCCACTTTCGCGTCTTTTTAATACCTTTTTGCCAATGCCTTGCCATTAAAGAGTGTTGGCAATGCCAGTAAATTAAATGTACAACGCCGGCAAAAAATGTTATATGGGATAGTTTTTGGCAGAACCAAAGAATTGCGAGGTTAAAACATTTTCTGTACTAAATAATGAATTTTCAGTATCGCCCTGTAGTTCGAAAACTATGAGGTATAAACCAGCTTTTTTCAAAAAAGTAACTTAGGTTTACGACCGTTTTACAACTTTACTGATAACAGAGATACCCCACGAGTAGGGGGAATAGGCCGGTTGATCATCCTCCGTCCTCCGGAGGAGCTTATTATCTTAAAATCTCTAACGTCTTTTAAAATTAAGAAATCTTGCAAAATGTACTATTTAGGGCGTGGTTATTACTATCTGTCATCAAATGTCATCTGTCAAATGTTATCTCTTATTTATCATATGTCAAAAACGACGTAACCTAGCTCGCCAATGCCTCATCATCGGGGTTAAATTTGGAACGGTATGACTTTTGCGTTTGCGCAAATCAATTTAAGGTCTTAGCACAAGTAGCCACGCCAATTTTCCAGATCGCGGTTTTTGACATATGACACGTGACAGATGACATTTGACATTTGACGTTTGACAAATGGTAATTGCCACGCTCTAAATGACGCGTTGCGCTAGATCCTTAAATTTTAAATAACGTCACAGAATTTAGGATAATAAGCTCCACCGGTGGACAGAGGATGGTCAACCGGTCTATTCTATGTCAACTAGACAACCTAACCTGTCCATATTGTAAATATCTAGAACTTTTTATTTTTTAACCTAAAAAAATGATCCAAAAACCAACTTGTACAGGGAATTATCAAGTTTTTTTTCTGTTATGAAGATTACACAAAACAATTTTATTAACAGAATATATTGACATAACTTACTTTTTTAAATGGGACATCCTGTATATTATATCATCATAAAAAATTGTTTTAAAGCGCTTTACAAAAAATACCACATTTGATATATCTTTCTTAAAAGTTTCGAAATATGACCAATTAAAGCTAAAAAATATTATGTATTTGTAATGTCCACTATAACTACTTACAAGACTAAGTTTGGACTGTAATATGAAGAGTGGAGGGGAGGAGGACCATCTTTTATGGCGGGCAAGCTAAAAAGGTGTCCATCGGAATGAATCAGATTAAGGTGGCGCCACAGTAGCCAGTGGAGGGATTTTAGTATTTCTTTACTTTTTTATTTTGTATCTCACTCTAATAATTCATGCTCATTGGTTAAAACCTCTTCACTGGCCACTATGGCGGCACCTTAAGTTGCTCCTTTTCGATGGACACTTTTTAATACATTCAGATGGTACTCCAACCCCTCTACCCTTCATAGACTATAGATATAATGAAAATTATATTTTTACTTTTTTAATGGTAATAATTTAGAAACTATTGAGGATAAACATATCAAATATAGTATTTTTGTAATTTTCTTTATATACAGGGTGTCCCATTCAAAAAATAGTTGGTAATGTCAGTATATTTCATTATTAACATTGTTTTGTGTAATCTTTACTTAAAAAAAAAAAAGATAAGTCACAGTGCAAGTTGGTTTTTAGATCATTTTTTTTAAAGTTAAAAAAATAAAAAAGTTATAGACATTTACAATGTGGACAAGTTAGATTGGACGCACTGTACACAGGGTGTCCCATTTTGGTTGTCCCTTATGGAAACTTGGAAACCATAAGAGATATTAAAAATCCGATACCCCATCCTCGTGCTGTTTTTTGGAGAAAACATTTATGGTAAAAACAGATCATCGCTATCGCGAAGCGTTTCAGAGTACAGGGTGATTCTCGATTTTTCACTTTTGAAAAGGCCCTGTAGCTTTGTTGTTATTACAGATACGAGAAAACTAATTGCACATTATGGAACACTTTTCCAGAATCCAGTGGCGTAGCCAAAATTTTTTTGAGCTGTCATTTTTGACATATGACCCAAACATGTTTTTTTATTAGGGACACCCTATAAATGATAAGGTAATATAATTGCTTGTTTTTTTCTGATTAAAATAATATATCATAGTAGGTGGTTTAATAAATTCTTTACGTCAAATATTGGAAAATTATGATTTTAAAGACGCATTGTAGCTTCTATCTGTTTTTTAAACTGTTTTATATTTTTGTTTTAAAAGGAATCTGTCATCCCTTAGCTCAGGAGACATTTCCGTAGAAAAAATAATAAAAGAAAAATATTAATAAAAAAAAAATTAATTAATTAATTTTTTGTTTTTTTTTTCACGGAAATGTCTCCTGAGTTGAGGGATGGCAGTATTGTTTTTAAAGAAAATATAAAACAATTTAAAAACAGATAGAAGCCGCAATGCGTCTTTAAAATCATAATTTTTCCAATATTTGACGTAAAAACTTTATTAAACCACCTACTATGATATATTATTTTAATCAGAAAAAACAAGCAATTTAATTACCTAATCATTTATAGGGTGTCCCTAATAAAAAAAAACATGTTTGGGTCATATGTCAAAAATGACAGCTCAAAATTTTTGGCTACGCCACTGGACTCTACGGAAAGAAGTGTCTTTATAATGTGCAATTAGTTTTCTGCATCTGTAATAACAACAAAGCTACAGGGCCTTTTCAAAAGTGAAAAAATCGAGAATCACCCTGTATCTCTGAAACGCTTTGCGATAGCGATGATCTGTTTTTACCATAAATGTTTTCTCCAAAAAGAGCTTTGAGGATGGGGTATCAGATTTTAATATCTCTTATGGTTTCCAAGTTTCCCATAAGGGACAACCAAAATGGGACACCCTGTACAGTAATTTCCTTTAACTTTAGCTTTGCCTGTTAAATACGAAATTTAAAAACGAAAACAAAAACGTGGACTTTAAACAAAAATTTAAATTGAAAACAGCAAAATTCCAATGCATATTAATAGGCATACTTTGTTAAGCAATAAACGGTTTTTAGAATAAAAGCAAAGGAATATAAAGTATACAGAAATCAATAGACTCGGGGAAAATATTCATTTCGATGCCAAATTTGTCATTCAAGCTCAAAATTGAACGGAAATTTATGATTAAAATGAATATTGGCTTCCGAGGGATCAAAAAGAATACCCGCGCCCCAAAGATACAATATAAGAGACCTTTCAAATATTTTAAAATTAGGAATTGTATATTTCGGTTGTGGTTGTATCACTATACGATATGTTTATGATTATTGGAAGAAAAAGCACAAAAAGAGAATAAAGGAAATTTTGAACGAAAACTAATACAGTGGCCCCAAATTGGTAATGGGTAAATCAACTTTTATTTGTCCAAGCACTTAGTCCCTGATAAAAGACAGGAAATTTATGTATACAAGTTTAAGTGTTTTATTAGTAACTTTTTTATTAATTTCAATTGAAACAATCTTAACTAATAACTGTTGTTTTTATTTCTACAATGTATTGCTTTTTCTGTGTTAATAGAGAATTGCACAGTGAAGGGCCAGGCACTAATAATACCGGTCTTATTTTTGACATCTGAGCTTGCGCAGATGCATAGTAGGATATGGACTCCCATAACAGAGACAAGAATGAGACGCGCAACTAAATGTAAATAAATTATCCGAGAGAGAGATAGCTGCTGGGCCTTCCTTGTCTGTCTTCACGGAAGGTGAACGCAGATAGCTGTGAATGGACTTCTTCTTTAGTAACTTATACAAAACTAAAATCGACTATAAATAAAAACAAATAATATTATATTTTAGGTTAGAAATAATGCAAGCTTGTTACGCTGACCAATAACACTTCTTCACATAGGCGCGTTAAGGTTTTTCAGTAATAAAATAAGGAGTTTCCCTTAATACTGCTAGCACTATTTGGTCATTCCAATAATTCCCTAATAAGTATAGTGTCCGGCTTTTATTTATGTCGGTTTTAGGTCGTGCCTTATTTTGGCTTATTTTAACTTCGGAACTGTTCGTCAAACCGCACGGCTGCGAATAACAAAATGGAAAGTTTTTAGAAGTAAAAATACTTAAAAACCTTGCTTTTTCAAATGTATTTCTGTAATTGTGGTATAAAAAACCGTAACACATAAAACTATAAAGGAAAACTACCAAAAATGTATTCTTTTTAGGTTAATGGTACTGTCAACATAATTTGCAATAACTCTAAATTATGGGTACAAGCACTATTTAAGTAAGGCCGGTATTAATAATTCCCGAGCCTAATAAGGCAACTTGCAATAATTCTCTATTAGTTCTTTTAGTGATTCAAAGTGACGTGTTTTATAAGTTTACTCTTGATCACCATGCAAACAATAGTATCAATATCTTCATAGTTAGAGAAAACCCCATTTAAATAAAAAGCAATTCTAAAAGTTAATATATGGGTGTCCATCGAACCACCAGCAAAACATACGTAAGTAATTAATATTTTTTTGAAATTATAGTATTTAAGATCGTATTTTATCTAAATGTTACAATGAGCATAAAAAAATAAAAAAACAAAATGTTCTATCATTCCAGTCTCTTGCAAACCATATTTTACTTAGGCACGCAACTAGGATTTATGATCTAAAAAGAAGGAGGCGGGACCAACACCAAACTTATACCTGATACTACTGGCCTAAAAAGGAAACTTTGGGAAAGAAAATTTCTATTTTGGAATTTGTGAAAAAAAGTTAGTTTTTGATTCTCTATTTGGATTTTTTTGTGAATTTGAAAGACAAATAATAAATGTTATTAAATTATTTATATTTGTTAAAAAAACTATAGACGGTTAAAATGTTTCACTCTACAATTTTTTTATGCAATAAGCTCAAATGCTTCTATTTACAAGAAAAAAGTCAGATACTTTTGCAAACTTTGAAATTGAAATAGATTTGATTTTTGAAAAACTAACTTTTTCGCATATTCCAAAATATAAATGTTCTTTACCAAAGTGTTCCTCTTAGCATCAATAGCATCTGTTATAAATTTGGTGTGGGTCCCAAGTCTTAGTTTTTAGATAAAATTATTTGAAATTCCTAGTTGCGCCCCTGGTGTTATCGCACAGTTTAAAATTTACATAGTTTAAAAATGTCCGCACACATATAAAGTGTATAAATTAGAAGCGGAAAAATACTTTTGGCTCGAAAGAGAAATCCATGCTTTTTGGAAGCTGTCGTGGGTATAGATATGTATAATGTGTTTATACCAGCTTAGGTTACTTTCAAATGTGACGCCCACAAGATTGAAGGTGTTTTTGCTCTGTAAAACTTGCCGCTCATAAGTAGAGGATAAGTATTTGGACTCTTTTCGCGACAAGGAACATGATTGTGTTTTGGATGCATTAAACTGGACGAGATTTTTGGCGCCCCAATCCAATATTAAATTAAGATCCTGCGAAAGAGATATCTGCATCGCTCTACGTTTGTTTTCCAAATCAGGTTTAGTGATGGGTTTAGGAACCTGAAAACTGGAGTGAAGGGTGCTATCGTCGGCGAAACTATGAATGAAATTAGTTGTGGACGAGAGAAGGTCGTTAATGTGAAGAAGAAATAATGTTGGTGCCAGACCTGAGCCCTGAGGCAGTCCAGCATTAACTTGGTGAAAGCTTGATTGCTAATTGAAGCTAATGTTGTGGGTTCGAACTATGTTTGCAAGAGACGTACCAAATGTTGATTTTTCTGGTTTTATCGTTTAAACGGTTTAAAGTACTCTAATTATTGCAGATTACAATTAAGGAAGTAATTACCCATTATTTAAAATAATTTAATATTACAAAAAAGTTGAAAAACATCTAAAAATTTTAAAACAGGGACAAAAAAAGTTTATTTATTGATTGTTATAATTTTATAATTTATTTAAGTGTAGTCCTTTTAAACGAAAAAATAATTAAAAATTTAAGCGCTATATGAGTAGAAACTATAAGAAGAAGAATAGAAGTGAAAAAAAAGTTGCACTTATCAGAGACACTATCAGTGGCAATTACGCAATTAATATATGTCAAATTTTGTTGCAATAAAACGAGTTTTAAAGCCGATTGACATGGCGACTGTTTAAATTGAAATCAACACGACATTTCCTATAATGACTAATTATTGATCAATTACCGCGAAATGATACTCTATTTTCCCTTTTCAAGCCATCGAGAGTGAAAGCGCACTCAAAATGGCCTATGCATACGCATAAACAATTTGGCACAATAACAGTGGTTTAAAATAACGTTGTTTATAAATTAGAACAAAAAAAGGGCGAGTTTTGTTGACTCTGGCTGTGACGTTTTTTTTATAGGATTTATCCCAAGCAGCAAGCTGACGTCATCATGACGTCATTTTTTTAGTCATTTTTGTTCATAAGACGTCATCAGACCAAAAGTATGACGTCATTTTACTGGCGTGTTTTTGACGTCGTTGAAGTAGTCTTTTGACGTCATTTTTTTGTCATACTGGCTCATAAAAATGTAATGACGTCATGTTTAGAAAAACCCGCCAGAAACATTTTGTGACATATGATCCGTCTCAAAATCTAACCGAAATATCATTTAACAGAAAAATAAGACTAATAATTTTACAAAATTGAAATAGGAAAAACTCACACTACCAATAGATGGCGTAATGGACAATAAACTCCTATGTTTATCGACATCTTCGCTTTTTATAGGAATTTTTGGAACTTGTTGTTATCGCTTACACCGTACTAATGAGAACCGAAATAGTTAGAAAACGGGCTGCGGTTGGTGATCTCAATCAGCTATGAAAGAAACACCTTCGGCTATTCCCAAGAAAGGATCTAAATCGCTTCCATCTAACTATAGACCAATTTCAATTCTCTCAGTTCTTTGTAAAGTAATGGAAAAATTAATTAATTCACAAATTCTTAAGTACTTAGAAAAACACAAAATTTTGCACGACAGGCAGTATGGATTTCGCCACAAAAGATCTACAGCAGATCTTCTTTCCTTCGTATCACACTGTTGGAATAAGTCTCTTGAGTTTCTAGGTGAGTCCCAGATCGTTGCTCTTGATATATCCAAAGCTTTTGACCAGGTCTGGCATGCCGCACTTCTTAATAAACTTCCCTCCTATGGTCTTTCAACTAAACTCTGTACTTGGCTCTCTAGTTATCTATCTGATCGACATATATCAGTTATTGTGGACGGCCATTCTTCAAGCTTTCACCAAGTAAATGCTGGAGTCCCTCAGGGCTCAGTTCTGGCACCAACATTGTTTCTTCTTCACATCAACGACCTTCTCTCGTCCACAACTAATTCCATTCATAGTTTCGCCGACGATAGTACCCTTCACTCCAGCTTTCAGGTCCCTAAACCCATCACTAAACCTGACTTGGAAAATAAACGCAGAGCGATGCAGATATCTCTTTCGCAGGATCTTAATTTAATATTGGATTGGGGCGCCAAAAATCTCGTCCATTTTAATGCATCCAAAGCACAGTCATGTTCCTTGTCGCGAAAAGAGTCATCAAATACTCATCCTCTACTTATGAGCGGCCAAGTTCTACAGAGCAAAGACACCTTCAATCTCGTGGGCGTCACATTTGAAAGTAACCTTAACTGGCATAAACACATTGTATCTATAGCCACGGCAGCTTCAAAAAAGCTTGGATTTCTCTTTCGAGCTAAAAAGTATTTTTCCGCTTCTAATTTATACACTTTATATGTGTCCCAAATCCGACCTCCCTTGGAATATTGTTCTCATATCTGGGGCATGGCGTCCCCAACAACCCTGAGCGTTCTTGATTCTATTCAAAGAAGGGCTATTCGTCTCATTAATGATCCTTCACTTACAAAAAGGCTTCCCTCTCTTGCCCATCGTCGGGCTGTGGGCGATTTATCGCTTTTTATAGGTACTTCCATGGCTTCTGCTCTGAAGAATTGTCCAGTATAGTTCCTCCACTCACGGTTCCCAACAGAGAAACTCGTGGTTCCGCGCGTATGCATCCCTATACGGTCCAACTGGACAGGCCCCGAACTTCTCACTTTGTTCGTTCTTTTATCCCTAGAGTTTCTAGACTGTGGAACCTGCTGCCCGCGGAGGTCTTTCCTTCCCCCAAATCTTCAAGTATTTAAGTCCCGTGTCAACAAACTCCCTCTTACCTCGCTTAAGACACCCACGGTACGTTAGTATTTAGGCTTTTAGCCTTCGTGGTTTGTCCAAAGATAAAAAAAAAAAAAAAAAAAATTTGAAAATCTGCATCTTCAGGTTGACCAGTGTCCCGAGAGATGCGACCTTGCAGTGCAAGGAAAGCACTAAGGAGTTTTTCCTAAATTATTTTTTTCCCAATAATAAGAAATATAATTTTACTAAATAAAATATCATGTCATTTTAGCTTTTACAAAAAAGTATATACGTCAATTTTTCGTCATCTTTAAAACTCAAAAGAGACGTCAATAAGACGTCAGCTTGCTGCTTGGGATGTTAATGTTATTACCAAGTCTTTTTATTTAAATTAATAATAACCGTCAAAAAACCTTTAATTCCATTTAGGTAGAGTTATGGTTAGTTCTCGTAGTTAGTTTTAATTAGTTCTGTTTCTAAATTTTGTCCAGAAAAAAGTTAGGTATAGTAACTGGTCTTGGTTGTTGGGTGCTTGCGCAACAGAACTAGCCAGAACTTTTTATGGATTGAACCTGGACTTTCTAGGTTAAAGATCAAGGATTCTGTTCACTGCACTTCCGGGGAGAGTGCGAGAAAGCAGTAAGAAAGCGCTTTACAGTTATTTTAATTTAATTTTAGTTAATGCACTAAAGTTGATCAAAATAAATTTAATTAAACATACACAATTTTGGAATCGATCAGTTCCAGCTTGGTCGGCCTCAGAGTAACATCATTTGACCGATACGGATTTACCACCAAGGTGTGCAGTTTTGTAGAGATATTGTCAAAGTGCTTTTAGAAAATTTAATCGATCAAAATCAAAGTCTTTTCTTTTTATTTTGTTAATTTAAAGTCAGTAAATTTTGTTTATTTTTCTTTGTTGTAGATAATAAATTTTAAAAAATGTTGTTGATTTTTGTCATAGTTTTTAACATAAAATTATTTTTTTGTTTTGTTATTTTTGTTTCAAAAAGTAGTTGTAAGTTGGAACAAAGTAACATTCGGTTTACCGGAGCTTTTTAAAGCTTGTAGAAGTTTCACTCTTTGTACCTTTTTGGGAAATTGGCCCACTTTTAATTCAGGCACTGAGATTATGACAACATAATAAAAACCGTTGTTTTTAGGTATTTTTTATGTCTTTTTTTTTCTTTTTAGCTACTACTACTAGTCTTCGTTGACTCCGCAGCACCCTTAGAGGGCCGCCCAGCCGACAGGACTCAGGGTAAAAGAAAGGGGCTAAGCCAGAGGAGGCGTAAACAGCAACGTAAAGGGAGGAAGGTTACTAAGAATGCCATCGTGGCATAATTTCATACCTAAAAGCGTCGGGCACAATGCCGACGGCAAGCGGCTCGCGCTTTAGGTGCGAATCTACCCACCATGGATTCAGCCGGTAAACCTGTATATTTTACGCGGGACGGTCTAGAAAAATATCTAATAGATCTTAGTGACGTCCCAAACCGTGAAAATATGAATACTAATACCAGCCAGCCGAATGATTTCGGCGAACTTAATGAGGGCGCTGTGTCGGATGCCGTAACTTGCCGGCAGTTGCGTAAGTGTCAGGTTGCAGGGACCTGAACCGACACCCACTGGCTGAACGCTTGGCAAGTTTCGGCAAAAATGTACAGAGTCCCCAGAAGTGCGCGCCTTGTCATTCGGCTAAATTGTCGCCAACGAATAAAACTAAACTTTGAGGGGATATTGAAAAATTTGCTGGCACTTGCCAGACGGACCGTGGATGCAGGGTTGTTGGGGAGAACTTCTTTAACCACCACCCACCTTCAAAGTCGATGGCAAGTGTCGGCATATTTTTTTAACAGCCCCACAAAGGTGGTCAAGGAGGCCGAAGAGCAGATCCCGACAAATCCATCGCCGGCGTATTCCTTTACAGACTTTACAGAAAACTATGTCCCGGACTTTGATTTGCCTACAGAAGTACATGACGCATGACCTTGAGATACGCAGACAGGAGCGCGACAAAACTAAGGCGCGACTCTGGCATGGTCGGGGAAAGAAAGGAAAGAGGGATGAGCAAGTCAGGGAAACACAAGGCAGCCCAGGGATCACGAGGAAGCTCTGCAAATAATGGTGTAGCGCCGCAACCATTATTACACCAATACAATTTTGTATTATATAATTTGGAAGCCCAAATAACATTACGAATATAGTGCAGTTTTAAGATCATTTCATATTCCCCTACATTTACGTCACGGATATCTTACCATTTTTCTATGTATAACAAGTCATTGATCATGAAAAATAAACTTTTTTCTGATAATAACCGGTTGCTATATTGGACCACTGTTGTAAATTCCAATAAATAAAGGCAATTTCAATCGGCACGTCCAAATGATTTATCGAAAACTCATGAAATCCACACAATTATGACGTTGACCACCGTTTGTTGTGATTGCACCGTCGTACTGCATCGAGTCAGAAGTCAATACAATCTAAAATTAGAAAATACATTTAAATATAGTGAAATACTTATTTATTAATTTCAGTTTCATTTTGTTATTTATAAAGTTTGTTTTAACACCATCGAGAACTTTTTAAAAATGTTTAATACCAAAAACTAAAATATTTTTAATCCCTAATGCCATAGAATATCTACTGCAACCTAAGAAGTACTACTAAATCCACTGCCTCTGCACAAACTTTATCAGGGTGAAGTGAAAGCGGTATTATACCTCCTGAAAAAGGAACACATATTGGATTTTTTGTAATGGCGACGAGTACGTGGGTGCCGGGGGCCAAAGCACCCAAAGAGGTGAAATGTATGGGTGTAATGCACCCATGTAATAATATGAACATTGTAACATTTTTGTTCCCCAAAAGTCAAAATTGTTGTATTTATGTGGGTGAGGACTTTATTTTTGCTCTTCAAATTTATATTTGGGTAATGGGATACTACTTTTCTTTATTCTTCCAAAATTTCTTGTTTTGAATAACGAAATAGAATGTGAAACTGACGACCATTTTTCTTTGCTCTTCAAAAATTTTTGCTTGGCGCTGGCACTCATATGAAAACTACAAGCCCACCGAGCCTGTGTTGATAAGGACCAAGCAGACAAATCACATTTAGGATGCCTTCAAATAAAATGGTACCAAGCTACCGGCTAGACAAACGATTGCAATTATACCAAATAGAAAGGGCTGAAACGAAACCCTCTCCTCATTAAAGCTGATATAATTTAGTATGATTAGGAAAATTACTTTTAATTACTTAATTTAACTACTTAGGATCAACGCCAAATTGCTATGTTCCTTTATTTGCCTTCAAGAAGGTGAGGGTGTATGTCCAAAAAACTTGACTTACATATTGGCAGCAACGGCTGGTGGTGGCCACTTTGATGGCTGAACCCACACCATTGTTAAATATATTAATATTTTTATTATTTTTCAATAATTTATTATTAAATTTTATAAAATAACTTTAATCCGTTATTTGTTTTACTATTAAACATATTATCACTAAAAATTGATTAATTACCCATGATAAAAGGCCTAAATAGAACTTTAAACGCTAGTTTTTTTATAGATGGGCCCATATTTAACTCATTCTGAAAGCGATGCCGCCAGGAACACAAAAAATGGTAAAGTAAAGAAACCTTTTCGACTGCACATAGCCTCGGACAGAGCCTGATTTCATACTTCTGGATAAATAATAAAAAAATACATTGCTTAAACACGTATCACCTATTTACAAAACATTCTCTTATTTCTGTCTCTGCCTACTATAAAACCGGTGGCACGTGGCGTGGTACTAGAAACTAGTCGGGTTAAATACTTTTGCTGCAATAAATCATTGTTCACAAAAGGGTTTCTTTACTTTATCATTTTTTGTGTACTTGGCGGCAACGCTTTCAGAATGAATTAAATTTGGACCCATTTTTACCTATGGTGCGGGTTGACTCACCAAATTGGCCATAACCAGCCGCTGCTACTTATTGTACTTTTTTTAAATATTGTACGACGCATGGTCTTTCCGTAAAAAAGTAATATGGAGTCTGTGCATGGTCATATGGCTTTAACGTGGTAATTATTAATAGATGCCTTTGGTGGTTTGGAGGACCAACATGTAAAAGTGTTTTAAACATAAGGTTCTTTACACACCTGTACAACCTGTCCACCCTGTATAATTCAGCAATTCGAGACACACTACACATTGTATGTATAAAAACATCGACCTACGCTAAAACTTAATATAATATACCTATACTATAACATACCTTATTTGTAGATACAAATAAAATTTGTAACCAAAAAGATCCCGAACTATAATAACGAAAAAAATAAAGAAAATAAAATAATAACAAAATATTATATACGATTCCTTAAATTCACCCTTTCGCCCCCTGCTCCTGTCAAAAGTAATGTTAAATTTTTATAAGAAGGGAAAAAAGAAATAGAAAAGTCTTTCCCGAGTAATATAGGTTTATGGCTTCCATCTGTGAGATTACTTTAGAGAAAGTGGACTTTTTCAGACAGAGAAAAATAAAAAAAACTTGCAAAATGTATATAAAAAGAAAAGGCTTACTTTGGTTTTTATTCACATTCCTGTGGCGCTTTTTATTTTGTTTTGAGGGCTTTATGGAATTTTTTATAGTGTGTTTTTATACGGGTATAACTTTAATAATTGCCAAACAATTGTAATAGTCCGGGAGGTAGCAACGTCGGGAAAACAAGAAATTTGGGTTGTCTGATTTTTTAATATGTTGTTCTCCCTCCTCTTTCGGGTAGACACTCGGCTGTCTGGGTGGCGATAGCGGTTGCGTTGGCGCCCAGCAGTGACTTTGACATTTAGAGCTGTCACCTTGACATTTAGAGCTGTCACTGATATGTCACAAATGCAGACCTTGATTATGTATTATCGTTTCAAGTTTAATCAAAAATATACCCAACGGTTTAGAAGTTAGATGGGGGACAACTGTATAATTAGCAATAATAAAAGTGTCTGTCAATAAAAAAAAAATGGGTAATATAACTCTAGGATTTAAAGACTCTTTTTTTTATCTTTGGACAATCCACGAAGGCTGAAAGCCTAAATACTAACGTACCGTGGGTGTCTTAAACAGGGTAAGAGGAAGTTTGTTAACACGGGACTTAAAAACTTGAAGATTTGGGGGAAGGAAAGACCTCCGCTGGCAGTAGGTTCCACAGTCTAGAAACTCTAGGAATAAAGAACGAACGAAATGGGAAGTTTGGGGCCTGTCCAATTTAATCGTATATGGGATGCATACGCGCGGCACCACGAGTTTCTCTGTTGGGAGCTGCAAGAGGAGGGACTATACTGGATATTTCGTTGGAGCAGAAGCCGTAAAAGTATTTCTTGCTCCAGAGAAAGAATAGTTCTGGCTGATTCTATGGCACAGAAACAGTAGTTACACGTTTAAAAATAGAACAGATCCCACACTTGCACTGTAAGGAAAAAAAGAAGTTTTGCAGGTGGGGTATTATTACCCATTTAAAAGTTTTTATTTATAAGTGACGAAGGCATTACTCAAATAAATGAAACATATTCAAAATAAAGGCCCTATTGCATATTGATCTCTTATTATTGTTTATGCATCTGTTGGACCCATTATACACAGAGTACACAAACTTTAAAACAAAGATGGTGCTCATCATCAGTAGTTTTTAATGGAAAGTTTTCTACGTTTTTGAGGCAGGTCCAAGGGATCAGTTGACGCCTGGCAACCAGATGCGGCGAGTTTTAAGATTTGATATGGGTGCCATGTATAAAAAAAATTTAAAGAGAAAAAAAGTCATTACTTCTTGAAAAAACCAAGTTACTTATTTACTATGAGCAAAAAAACGCTAAAGGTTTTCACACACCCACGTATTCTGCTCTTACCTAATAAAAAGTTGAAACGCAAAGAAAAGGTCTTTACCCTACATACATTTTACTCTATATCTACTTCCCAATAGCAGAAAGTTTTAAAAACAACAACAACAAAAAATCAAAGTTGTTTTTTTCTCATATGAGTGCATTGCACCCATACATTTCACCTTTTTGGGTGCATTGGCCCCCGTGCACGCACGTACTCGCCGCCACTGCCGGCAGCCTCATTAAGAACTTATTTTATGATTAGATTATTATAAAATAATTTCGACCAAAAGCCCTTAAATCTATGTTTAGGGGTTACAACCTTCATGGCTATTTTTATTATACTATTGCAGCAAGGGAAGAATAGCCTTTTATAATGTATTTTTAAAGCTTTTTCTTTTGTATTAAAATATTTATAAAATATCTTTATTCTGGAGAAAAACCAAATAATATTTTGGTAATTTTTTTATCCAAATCATGCAAGAAATTGTTTCTTCAAGTTTGACAGCCGACTTTCTTAACACCCTGTATACTTAAAACCAAAAATTTTAATATTTCAAGCTTTGAAATAAACTACCTGGGACACCAAAAACATATTAAATCAAATAATCCACTGAACATATAGCTACTAATAATATTATATTGGTATAACACAGAAAGAAATATGGAAATTCCTACCATATTAAAAACATAAAAAAATAAATAATTTTTCCAAAAGCACACTTAAAGATATTAATATTTTTTTATTTCTTTTATACACACTTATTTATTTTCATAAATAAAATTAAGCGAATATTACATGAAGTCAGCCACTCACTTTGTCGACGATAAATTTCATAAAGGCTTTTGTCTTGTAATCAGCAGACAGTAATTGATGGCCTGTGTAATTTCTTCAATTACTAATTTTGCCCTAATTACTATTTCGCAGAGAAAATAATTAAACCTGCAAAACGGGGCATTTTGTATTATGCTCCGGTCGGTCTCTATGTTTTTAATATTCCGGCTTTCTGGATTTTAACATTGGGGAGATATCGCAGGAGGCGGTTGATGGCTTAGTCTAGTCCAGGAGTTCCCAAACTTATTTGGACTGTGACGCTTTAGAAGCTTTTAATTGTCTTACGACGTCCTACTCCTTGAGCCAGTATTGAAATTTACTTTATAATAATACCACTTTAAAAACCTTTTAGAGGTGTTTCTTTTGACAAGTCTACCACGAATATTCATACCGCCATATATGGAAGCGGCGCTTTAGCCCGGCCTGTCAATATCAAATGTTTTGGGTGTCGAAATGAGAGAACGCATCACTTTTTTGTCGGTCAAGTTTACCACAATGTTTTACATGCAATTTTTAAACATTGTGCCAAAAATCGTAAGTGTTACAGTCACGAAACCATAAGGCCCATTGACATGTTTTGGGTATCGGATTGGCGGGTTTCGTAACTGTAATAGGGTAGGGCGGGGC
The DNA here is from genome assembly GCA_014170235.1 of Listronotus bonariensis. NCBI lineage: Eukaryota > Metazoa > Arthropoda > Insecta > Coleoptera > Curculionidae > Listronotus > Listronotus bonariensis. Next base: position 68,347 of record JACEGR010004390.1, read on the forward strand.
TAGTTGAGCAGTTTTTCACTTGATCGGCTATAGCTCTTTAAAAATAAGTCTTAATGGCTTATAATGCATACTGATGGATTAGCAATTTATCCCTTATTAATAGTGTCAATAGTAATTTCTTTCTAATAAGTGGAATTTAGGAGCTACATCTATTTTAATGATAATCAAGTATGCCCAATGTACCCCATAGGTGAGGTAAGTTGAGCAAGGGTATGAGGCTGGTGGAGCACTTAGAAAGTATAGTCAAATCATGGCTTGAATGTTAGATATGTTTACAATAAAAATACATTTTGACAATTAGCTTTTTATATTTATAATCTTAGAGTGACAAAACAACAAATCTCATTAATAAAACAGCTAGCTTAGCTTAACTATTATACATACATTATGATACAGTATGTCAAACATTTATGCTGGTTTAAGTTTTTTATAAATAATTTTGTCTTTAATGAGTACACCTTTGTTCTAAATGTCTTAACTTTTGAGATACAGAGTCGTAAAAGAGCATTTTTTAAAACTTTTTCACCCTGTATCTCAAAACTTAAGGCATTTAAGACATGGGTTATTTAAACTTTTCTTTTTAAAACCTAATGATTTATACTCTTAAAGATTAGCATATTGTTCTGTAACACCTTGTATAGCTTACACTTGACCAAACGGGAAGTAAAATTTTTTAATCTATATATATATATATATATATATATATATATATATATATATATATATATATATATATATATATATATAGATTATTAACGTTACCGTTATGGTTATTTTCATTACCGGTTCCCCTCTATAAGCGCACTCCCCATGTAGCTGAGGTAATTGGCGTTCGTGGCCTTTTTATGTAAATAATTCACGTATATAAATACACTTTTAGCAAATGCAAATCGTAGACGTAACAACTAATCGTCAACTTCCCTTCGTTTGTTGTCCGAAACGTCTAATTTTGCGAGAAGAGTTTATGTTTCTGGATCACGCAAGGTTCGTGTACTATACCAACCTTAAACGGGGCTTTACGTCTTAATCTTGCTCTTATTAAGAAAAATTTTAAATTTAAATTAAAAATGTGTAAAAACATATTTTTAATTATTCTTATATTAAACGAAGTGAAAAATAACTTAAGCAAATCTGAATGGACAAAGATAAGCCCATTACATAAAATTTATTTTGCTAATTTTCTAGAAATCTGCGGTAACTCCGATTTTAACGAAATTTCGTATACGGGGTTTTTGGGGCGCTGACCACGAATCTGAATTTTTTGGCGGAAACGTTTCGTTCTCGAGATATTCATCATCAAAGTTCAAATTTGAACTAAGCTTATTTTCACTATATACCCCCGTCTTTTTGCACACAATTCTTGATTTAAAGCTAAAGTGTCACAAAATATTCGATTTTTACCTTTTAAAACCCCGTTTTTCTACGTTTTTTACATTATTTTTGCATTAAATTGCGTGGCTTTTCTTTGATAATGCGGCAACCATACATACACATAAGGCTTCATGGCACACTGGGATTGAAATGATTCAAAGTATGGCTATGCAATTTAATGCAAGAATAATGCAAAATACGTAAAAAACGGGGTTTTAAAAGGTGAAAATCAAATATTGTGTGCCACTTTAGCTTTAAATCAAGAATTGTGTGCAAAAGGAAGGGGGAATATTGTAAAAATAGGATTAGTTTAAATTTCAAGTCTGATGATGAATATCTCAAGAACGAAACGTTTCCGCCAAAAATTATTTCGTGATCAGCGCCCCAAAAACTCCCGTATACCAAATATCGTCAAAATCGGAGTTGCCGCAGGTTTCTAGAAAATTACCTATTTTTTTACATGGTCTAGTTTACAAATGATTAAAAATTTGCCATAATTCTAGTCTAAAAATATTAAATATGATTAGAAAATCGAGCTGGCAGTTTCAAGTTTAAAAATATTTTATTTTCTACTTTTGTGTGCCCGAAAAACTTTTTTTTAAAATATATTGTTACAGACTTTTAAAAATTTGTTTGAGTTAAAGAATTTTTGCGAGTTAGGATCATTTAATTTAGTTTGGTAATTGATTTAAATAATTTACCTTAATTTTTTAAAGTTCTTTTATTACTTTCGTAAATTTCAGAAAACGCCCGATTTATCCATTGTGAACTTTTATGCCATCCTGTACTATGGAATTTTCGCGATATTTCTTCAAAATTCTAGATCATTCTTCACTTTTCCACATTACGGTGACAGAAAACCTTTGAATGATTAGTATAGATTCGACTTTTGTGCTGTAAACTTCGAGAAATTGACAACTAAAGATTTTGTCATTGTAACCATAGTTAAGTTTCATTGTTAATAAAAGGTATAAAAACGAAGGTACGTGTTTTTATACGAGGTGTTTCCGGAACAATATGTTAGTGTATATAACTTACTTTTTCTAAAAATACATTTGCAAAATTTATGTACTAGACCATCAATATGCCAGTTTGTGATTAAGGCGTTGTTGCCATTGCAGCACATAGCCTGTCTAAAAAAAGAAAAACAGACGATTCTAGTTCATCCTCTTATAAACTAAAGGTTACTTAATAAAAGGTGCATGTGTAACCCTGTATTTTAAATTAAGAGAACATCCAAGATTGTTTTTTAATTACTCACGAATGACCATTACTGCGTTAAAGGCATATTTGCGTGTGAAATTATTTTGTGATATGACGTCGCAAATGTCACTTATTGAAAGTATTTCAAAAGTTTGGCAGGGGATCGTTTTATCTGAAAGTTAACATTTCTTTTAATGCAAACATAGCTATTGTCACAAGTTCATAAGATTATGATACTTTTCACCTTAATAATTAAAACATCTTTTTTAAGTATTCGCCAGATAGCACCATTTGGTCGGGGAGGGGCTGTAAAGTTGCCCTCCATCTCCATTTGACTTTAAAAAATGTACTTTGCTCGACAAAAAGAAAAACAGGACAACATTTTGTTTAAGTTTAATCTTAAATACCTTTTGATTTTTTACTAATTTCAATTATCATTAGGTTCAGTTGTGGCTTTTTTATTTTAAACTAGCCGACCCATGCCTACTTTGTTAAGAGTTAATATTTAAACTTTTGTTTAATCATAATAAAGTATAGCCTATAACAATTTTGAATAGTGTAGCTTGACTGTGAAAAACTTTTCTAATCGGTTCAGTTTTTCCGAAGATTACCCCCTACAAACAAACAAACAACTTTACCCCTTTATCATATTAGTATAGATTATTATTTTCTGTTTTTTTAATCTTTGGACAAACTACGAAGGCTGAAAGCTTAAATACTAATGTACCGTGGGTGTCTTAAGCTGAGGTAAGAGGGAGTTTGTTAACACAGGACTTAAATACTTGGGGATTTGGGGGGAAGGAAATACCTCCGCGGGCAGCAGGTTCCGTATTCTATAAACCCTAGGGATAAAAGAACGAACAAAGGGGAAGTTCGGGGCTTGTCCAGTTGGACCGTATAGGGATGCATGCGCGCGGCACCACGAGTTTCTCTGTTGGGAGCCGTGAGTGGAGGAAACTATACTGGACAATTCTTCAGACCAGAAGCCATGGAAGTACCTATATAAAAGCGATAAATCCCCCAAAGCCCGACGATGGGCAAGAGAGGGAAGCCTTTCTGTAAATGAAAAATCATTAATGAGACAAATTCCTCTTCTTTGAATGGAATCAAGAATGCTTAGGGTTGTGGGGGACGCCATGTCCCAGATATGAGAACAATATTCTAAGGGAGGTCGGATTTGGGACACATATAAAGTGTATAAATTAGAAGGGGAAAAATACTTTTTGGCTCGAAAGAAAAAACCAAGCTTTTTTGAAGCTGCCTGGCTTTGGATACAATGTGTTTATGCCAGTTAAGGTTACTTTCAAATGTAACGCCCACAAGATTGAAGGTGTCTTTGCTCTGTAAAACTTGGCCGCTCATAAACAGAGGATGAGTATTTGATGACTCTTCGCGACAAGGAACATGATTGTGTTTTAGATGCATTGTTGTATTTTAAAGCCCCCTATTTTCCTAACATTTCTTTTTACATATAACAGTATCTCTATTCTAAAGGGCAAAAACGTCTTTTTAAAAATTTGTATTTTCTTTTAGAATAGGCCTGATATAGGTAAAAAAATGAATTAAAAAAACATAGGGCTTTAAAATACAGTAAACCGGTAAAAATTGTAGCGGTAAATTATTCCACAGAATGTTCAAAAATTTGGGTCAGAATGCAACATTTGGCTCTTCCTTGTGTAACACCTAATCCTATGAAACTTTTTGCAAACACCACATTAAATAAATAATGTTTTTGACCAAAAGATAATTCAAATCGGTCAAAAACCAAAAAGTTATTTAAGATTGAATTTGAACAAAATTTAGTTTGTCGGGTTTTTTTTTTTGTCCAAAAGTGTTATTATACAATATTTATTCACATATCTAGCACAGTATTGAATAGGCAATTAGTTGTGAATTTCAAAACCGACCTAAAAAAGCAAACAAAAATCAATAAATTAATTAACAAAAACTTTTTATACTTTGTTAGCATATTTTATTAACCGACTTTATTATTTACTAGATTGAATCCCCTCGAATTCGACGAGATTTAGACAGTTATTAGTGATTTAAATTAAGCCCCTCTGTCAAATGCCTTTAAACTCTCTTAATGTCACTATGACATTTGTTTGTCATATTTGCTAAATGTTGTTTTTTTTTATCTTTGGACAAAGCACGAAGGCTAAATTCTAAATAAATAAAATAAAAAAAGATTTAACTGACCAGAACTAACCGTGAACCCCAATGTCTATAGCGCTTCAAACCAATCAAATTACACGGGCTTGTGCTTTTTACTGTAGTCTGTCGAAAACCCGTCGAATTTAACAGGGTTTAATCTAGTTTAAGTTTAAAACAAAAGAGTTTTTAATTTTCGTTATATCGAGAACTTAAATATCGATATTTGAGTTCTGATATATCGATATTTAAAAAATAATCGATATGTCGTTGCCATCCCTATTGATACTGCGTTGGACGTAATATTCCCGCGATAAAGGCAACACAGGCTGCATTTTGTTTTTTTGTTTTTAAGAAAAAATAGGAAAAAAACTTTAAAAAAGTCGTGATACGACGTCTCAGTAACCAGACAATCATTAAAAAAAAGACCATGTAAATTGGTACAGCAGAAGTCTCTATTGAAGTGTCTGAAAATTATGGCTTTGCGTTTTAAATATATAGATGATTTGAGCTTTTTAGGAAGTTTTCTTTTAGGTTTTTTTTTGAAATTTTAATAGGTTTAATTAAGTTTATAATTTGGCCGATATTCGTAAACTGAAGTAATATAACAGGTAAAATCAAAGCATGTTGCGGCACTACCGCGATTCTTAAAAGATGTCGTATAATGTACTAATTGTCTGTTTGGGTAAAGTTAAGACCATATTTATTTCATTCTTAAAGCGATGCCGCCAAGTACACAAAAATTAAAAGTAAACAAACATTTTCGAAAGCACATAGCCTCTGACAGAGCCTGATTACATATTTTTAGATAAATAAATAAAAATATTGCAAAAACACGTACCACGTACATAAAAAAACACTCCTTACTTCGTCTCTGGCCTGCTATAAAAACTGTGGCGCGTGGCGTACTCGTCGGGTTGAATATTTTTTGCTGCAATAAATCATTATTCACAAAGGGCTTTCTGAATGAAATAAATATGGTCTTAACTTACTAGCCATCATTGAATTCTAAACTGAACTTCACCCAAAATACCTTAAACATTTAAAACTCGCGGTACCCAGAGTTTCTTACAAGCATTATATAGCCGTCACGATGAGCTTCCAAGGAGCATGGACAAAGGGAGAGAAACAGTTGATTTACCCCCACCAATTAAGAAATGGCACACACCTGCGACTGGTGATTCTGTTGAGCGACCAAAAGAGCTCGTGAAAGTTTTATTTTATTCTTGCTTAACGTTGGTAAAAAGGACGTGCTTGGTTAAAAGTATGGATTTATTTAGAATTTTTGTTTCAGTACAAATATCTTGCGAACTTTCACCGGTTTAATGGTTAACTTAACACAGCGGGATTACTCGTCATGCGCATGGGAGGTTGTTTTTCCGGCTTGCTATTGGCTGTTATAAATGTCAAAACTCTTGACTTTCACATGTTCAATATGGCTGATGTTTTGTGATTGTTGTGGCTGTATATTTGTTTTGTGTTTTATTCGGTTTGATTTTAAGTGTGACCTGTGTTATAGATATAAATTATTGAAACAACATTTGTGGAAATTTATGGGTTTTTTTAATAAATTATTTTTTTAATTATTTACGTTGTTTTTTTTTTTTTTTGAATAAAAACAAATTAACACTTTATCTAGGATTTATTTATGTAACAAAACATTACATTATGGTTATTTATTAGATAAGTGAGTTATATTACATATAAGTCACGCAAGAAAAGTTTAACTCTCGAGCCCGAAGGGGAGAGAGGTAATTTTCTTAAGTGACTTATATGTATTAACTCACGTGTCTAATACAAAATTTTATCCAACACTTTCGTATAAATCGTTTTTAATATCGAAAATAATTTGAAAACGTCATCCATTATTTGTTACTTGTCATTGTCAACACCAGCAACAAAATTTTTGTATTGTCTATAATTCACTAGTGAGCTAAAGTGTACTTTAGCTCACTAGTGACTTATAGTACACTTTATATCCTCAAAATCTGATCAATTATGTAGATATTATATGTAAGTGTTTGATAAATATTTTATATACATCCGTAAAATATATTTAATGAATATCTTGCTGGAGGTAAAAGCACAATAAACCAATAGAGGATTTCTGTGTGCGTCACTCTCTATTTAAAAAATTTGCTTGAACTGTAAAAGTCAGACAAATGATCAGTTTAAAAAGTATTAATAGTGATAAAAATTATTCTAAAGCGAAAAATAAAAAGGCCTAAAGCCTAAACACTTAAAAACTTAATAACTGACCCAGTTAAGGTACAAACCAAGATATAAAGTGTGTCTACTTAAGTTCGTACCATAAGGCAAACTTTTATTAATTTTACGAAAAAATTTAACCATTCGATATTAATTGTTTTCAGTGGTAGGTATATGAAATATCTTAAAAATATAAATTGATGTTAAGAGGAAAGTACACTTATTTTTATCAATATTGAAAATTTGTGGAAAAAAGATGTTTAGGATTAGGATTTTTTCTGCAATAACGAGCATTTTTGAGCTTCTTTTACAAAAGTATCTTATTTCAAAATAAGTATCCAGTAATATGGAAACTTAAATTTTCATTGTTAATTAAAACCTACAATCTTATCTGCTTCCTTATACCTAAAAAAACAAGTATGTAGATATCGAATAAAATGGACCAAGCACAGTGGCCTATGGAAACTGAAATCCTACTACGCTTTTCTTAGTATAAGTAGGTAATATTAACTTGTAGACTATAATACCTTTCAACTAAATAGGATCAACATAAATCTAAAATTTATTTGGTTGGTAAGTTTGAGCATGCTATTCTCATATATTTCTTAAAATGTACACTTCTTTTACATTTAGTACCATTTTTTATGCTAAATAAGTAATCTCGCAATAAAAGTTTAGTTTTCAAGAAATAATTCTATTTGGATTTTTATTTTCAGTTCTCATTTCCCTAAAGTATATACCTATACATTTTTCCACATTAACCTATTCCAATCTAAGAAAAAATAGTCTTCTACCAAATAGATTTTAATACACCATTAGCACTAAATTACCAATATTTAGTCATTAAAATATTAATAAATTTCAGTATAAACCACATTTTACACTTTTTATTAATGTTTTATGTATATTTACTCAATAAATCAATGTTTATGAATATACCGCCAATTTTGACATTGGGACTGCGTATGCGCATGCCCTGCCATCCTGCAGACCCTTTCTTCAAATTGTGCCACTTTTCGAAACGGCGATTGATCCTCTATCCTTGTCTATTCTCTTTGTGAGCTTCCCTGCATAAAAAGCACAAAATTAATCAAATTTTTTTCAAGTTGACAAGAGCTTTTGCAGCAAAATAAAAACAAAAAAACCATTTTAAAATACAAAGGAAAAATTCAGTTTGTTAAAGTTCTTTTTATTCATTTTAATATCAATTTTTATGATATTTGTGTCTGTTCCGCTCTGATTTATGTCGGCTTCGATAATGTTTTCGATCGCGATGTCACAAATCAAGGAGACATTATGTCGGGAATTAAAATGTTTCGCGTAAATCAAGCACCATTGTCTGGGCCAGTATGTAGATTCAGTCTGAATAATGGTTCCGAGTAGGACAAGAAGCACGGTTGCAGCCACGGACCTAAACTGTACCTTGTGTCGCTACCAGAACTTCGGAGGAGTTTGCTTTTTTCACCAATATTGTCGACTAAACAAAAAAATGTTTTTTTTTTTACCATTTACTGTTATAATAGTACATATTGTCTTATTTGCCCCCGCTAGAAGGTACTGTTCGATCACGAAGCTTCATATATTTATTTTTTTTTAAATGTCATTCGTTTTCGAGTTACAAGCCGTCAAAGTTCAATTTTTATTTTGGTTTTTTTGCCATATTGCATTTATTTTTCAACCAATCCAGTTGATATTTGGCACACAAATCGAGCTTTGCAGATTCTAAAATTTGAGTACTTTTTTTAAATAACGCCAGAGGGCACTTTACCTAAAACTTTAAATTTATTTACATTATAACTTTTTTATTTTGATAGATATCGCAAAGCTGGGGGCGCCATTTTATAGACAATCCAAAACCTAAAAAATAAGGTATTCTTTATTAAAGTCGATAAACCTCACCATTTAGGCACCAATAGACATCAAAGTTTTCATCAATTTCAATCAAATTACCTACATACATACATTTTGTCCAGTAACCCAACCGACAAACTCAACGGAATTCTACAAAAGAAAATAGGAAAAAACTTCATATAAACATATGTCCTAAACGACTTAGTTTTTGAACTACGGTGTGTAATCTTTGGACAAACCACGAAATACTATCGTACCGTGTGTGTCTTAAGCGAGGTAAGAGGGAGTTTGTTGACACGGGACTTAAATACTTGAAGATTTGGGGAAGGGGAAGGAAAGACCTCCGCGGGCAACAGGTTCCACAATCTAGAAACTCTAGGGATAAAAGAACGAACAAAGTAAGAGGTTCGGGGCCCGTCCAGTTGGACCGTATAGGAATGCATACGCGCGGAACCACGAGTTTCTCTGTTAAGAACCGAGAGTGGAGGAACTATACTGGACAATTCTTCAGAGCACAAGCCATGGAAGTACCTATAAAAAGCGATAAATCCCCCACAGCCCGACGATGGGCAAGAGAGGGAAGCCTTTCTGTAAGTGAAGGATCATTAATGAGACGAATAGCTCTTCTTTGAATAGAATCAAGAATGCTTAGGGTTGTGGGGGACGCCATGCCCCAGATATGAGAACAATATTACAAGGGAGGTCGGATTTGGGACACATATAAAGTGTATAAGTTATAAGCGGAAAAATACTTTTGGCTCGAAAGAGAAATCCAAGCTTTTTTGAAGCTGCCGTGGCTATAGATACAATGTGTTTATGCCAGTTAAGGTTACTTTTAAATGTGACGCCCACAAGATTGAAGGTGTGTTTGCTCTGTAAAACTTGGCCGCTCATAAGTAGAGGATGAGTATTTGATGACTCTTTTCGCGACAAGGAACATGATTGTGTTTTGGATGCATTAAAATGGACGAGATTTTTGGCGCCTCAATCCAATATTAAATTAAGATCCTGCGAAAGAGATATCTGCATCGCTCTGCGTTTGTTTTCCAAGTCAGGTTTAGTGATGGGTTTAGGAACCTGAAAACTGGAGTAAAGGGTACTATCGAGAGAAGGTCGTTGTTGTGAAGAAGAAACAACGTTGGTGCCAGAACTAAGCCCTGATACACTCCAGCATTTACTTGGTAAAGACTTAAAGAATAACCGCCTAAAAATAACTGATATACGTCGTTCAGATAAATAACTAGAGAGCCAAGTACAGAGTTTAGTTAGAGACCATAAGAGGGAAATTTATTAAGAAGTGCGGCATGCCAGACCTGGTCAAAAGCTTTGGATATATCAAGAGCAACGATCTGGGACTCACCTAGAAATGCAAGAGTCATATCCCAGCAGTGTGATATGAAGGAAAGAAGATCTGCTGTAGATCTTTTGTGGCAAAATCCATACTGCCTGTCATGCAAAATTTTGTGTTTTTCTAAATACTTTTGAATTTGAATGAATTTTTCCATTACTTTACAAAGAACTGTAAGAATTGAAATTGGTCTATCTTTTCTTAAAAATTAAAGGGATTACTGCACCGATTAAACAAATAAGTAAACATGTTTAAAAATAACAAAAATATGTATTTCGAAAAATGGTCTTTTCGAAAAATAACACATTCAAAAAACTGACAATTTAAAGAACTGCCTTTTGAATAACTGTCCATTCGAAAACATGTCGTTTGAAAAACTGTTGTACGAACAATTATCATTCGAAAAACTGTCCAGATACCAAATTTCTTTAAGATACCACTGGCGAAAACCATCCACGATCGCAAGTGTTGACTAGTGGCCGCGCTTGTAAAAGTTCATATCCTCCAACAGTTGCTCAGTTACCTTGTATTTTAAATAAAGCAACCAATGCCCATTCAAATGCTAAACATACACATAACTGCAGCAAACACTGGCCCCTTGGCTCTTACTTATGCTACTAAAAGACCCTTTTTTATTTTGTTTTTTTCTCGTTTTTCTTTACTTCTTATTTCTAAGTTCGTAGTTCTTTGGAATTGTAACAGAGTCGTTTTGACTGAAACTTTTAAATTTTTATTTGTAATCCCATAAAAACAAGGGACTTTTTTCATGGTATAGAACCCTGATGTCAAAACAAATCCAGAATTAATAGTTATTAGTAATATTTGTGGCTAAATCCTTAGTTTTTTCCAAACAAAGAACTTTCAACTCTAACTAACTAAAATTATTTAAGAAAAACCGATTTATAGCTGTGAACTTTAACGACCCATTTGGGTGGTCCTTATTTAGGGAATGGTTTTTATCACAATAGTTTTAAATAGGTTTCAAACAGGTATATCAAAAAAAAATGTGCTAAATTGCACCTTTTATTTTGAAATTAACCCGGCCCACGACAGCCGAAGTGTTAGGTAAGTGAAATTGACATGGAAAAAGTTTTGTTATTACTTTAAAATTTTTTGACTTATCCACAAATGAGCGGATCATATCGACACTTAATAATTCCTATTGCAAATTTTACGCTTTACAAAAAGATTTCTTATGATTTTTGCTAACTTAATTGGTTTAAAAGTTATTGGATGCCGAAAATCGTCAATATTCGAATTTTTTTAAAGATTTTGACATCAAATAATTTTTGAACCAATTAAGTTAGGAAAAACTCAAGATTGCAACAGGAAAAACCATGTGTTCGTTTATTAGAAGTTTTCGCATGCCACGGCGTCACCACTTCTGTCTCACTTTTAATTATTCTCCTTTTTGTTGCTCGCACACAATGTAAACGACGCGTTTAGACAGCGATAATTGATTGCCGTCTTTATTTGTATGACGCTTGTGGCATCTTTGAAACCAAGGTTACTTTATATTTATAAGGTTGCGACATATCCTCAACATTTAGGCGGTTTGAGGTCGGGGACGCAAGGAAGGGCACTCCACGGAGAAAAGTTGGTAAGACTGGGTAAAATCAAATCTGATGATCAATCCAGTGGCGTCTAAAATTTGCTCATTTCATTTTGCATTGTTGTGGTAGTGATATTTGTTGAAAGATGTAATTCCAAATGTTTTTTATTTAAAGTAAAAGAATTTACAACTTAATAATAATTAATAATTGTTGTATAAACGGTTGTAATACAATAAACTGTATATCTCCGGCACTGGACAACATGGCCGAAAAATGGGAGATGTGATGTCATAACACGTCAAAGCAATATGGCCGAATGTCGTGACCTTATATAGACCGACTTTGTTTGTAACTGGTTTTTAGTCTAGTAAATAACCTAAAAAATTCAAAAGTAATAAGGAAACTTCTTCCATGTTAATTTTACCTAACACTTTAGCTGTTGTGGGGAATGGTTTAATTTCAAAATTAAGATCTGCAATTTGGCACGAATTTTTTTGATATATTTAAAACCTATTATTCAGCACTATCGTAAGAAAAAATCTAACATTCCCTAAATAGGGACCACTTTAGGGTATATATCTCTGCAATAAGCAGCTTTAGAAAAAAATATGGAACCTTTTCATACTTTTTTATGATATATGAATCCGAGAGATTGCCAATAATTCTGGAACATCCTGTAAATGACAAACCAATGCCGCGTCGTATCTTCGTGATGGTCAAAAAGGTAAAATAAAAAAGTTTTTAGAAAATTCAGTAATTAAAAAAACCATTTTATTAAAAAAATTGCAGCAGTACATTTTGAGAAAAAATTCTTAAAGAAAAAAAATTAAACTGTAAAAACTTTTTTAAAAACCAAAATAAATGTGTATAATGTATGACTTAATAGAACAACTGCTGCAAGAAAAATAGTTACACAGCGATATCTGTGTATATTAAATAACAATAAACCTATAAAATGACTTAATTGCAAACAAGGCGTTTATGAACCAGAGGAAACTATACTAAGTGACATAGAAATCCAAACACCCAGTTTAAATGGGTTTATTTTAATGAAATTTAGAGAATTTATTTATCTTACTGTAAATAACAATTGATAAAATTTTCAGCCTTATCAGTTCGACATTCCGGTTTTTATACTGTTTTTTTTTTTAAATTCACTAATGATCTAAAATGAATATTGCAGCCGCAGTAAAGATCCAAATTTGGCGGATTTTAATTGTTGACATTCTTTACGATTGGTTACGATGCCTAGAGTACGAAGACCTGTACGATTTCGTCAACTTAGTGAGTTTGATAGGAGCCGTATAGTGGGACTTCGGGAAGCTGGACTTTCTTTTCGGGAAATTGCAGTTAGAGTGCAAAGAAGTGTAGACACTGTGGTTAGGTGTGTGTAACATGAACGCGCAGCGTTATATCCAAGAAGTTCTAGAACCCCATCTTTTACCCTATCTTGACACTCTGGCAAATCCAACTTTCCAACAAGATAATGCCCGACCACATGTTGCAAGAGTCACAATAGACTTCTTTGAACGTAATGATGTCACATTGTTACCATGGCCACCAAGATCTCCCGACTTATCCCCAATTGAGCACGTGTGGGATATGATGGGTAGGAGATTGCTCAATTTGCAACGTACTCCTCAGACTCTAGAAGCACTTCGAGAGGAGTTGGTGGTTGCCTGGAATGAGATACCACAGGAGGACATTGACCTGATCAGAAGCATGCCTAGGCGCGTTGGAGAATGCGTAACACATCGGGGTGAATCCACACATTATTAAAGGTAAAAGGGCTTTAAACCAATGCAATCATTTTGAAATTTTTATCATTTACTTATTATGCTTCATTAAGTACTTATACAAAATTTTATTAAAATAAAACCATTTAAACTGGGTGTTCGGATTTCTATGTCACTTAGTATATTTCACTAATAAAAAAACGTTAACACCTATTTTCTATAACATATAACTTATTTATCAGGGAAAATAAGAATAATTATTATTAAGTGGTACCTTACTTAGTCCACTCTGGCCCCGATAAATAGATTTTTTCCACGACCATTAGAAAAAATGCTGTTTTTTATCGTTAACATAAAGAGCACCCCGAAAACCCAAAAAATCTAATTAAAAAACGACGTTTCGGTGGCAACTCTGCCACCGTTGTCAAGATAAATTTAAGTTAAAATTTAAAATAAAAAATTAACTAATATTTAAATTAAAATTGTTTTAAATTTTTAGCTTTTTAGTTACGAATACTCTAAAAATATTTGACATTTGCGTCATGATTGACAATTAATGAATTCGCCTAACCAATTTAAAGCATATCTTCAATTGTTTCTTTGCCTACTGCAATTTAAGTATATATGAATTTATGCAATGTAACAGTATACAGGGTGAGGATTTTAAAGTGTTACAATGCGATATCTCTAAAATGTGTTGCACGATTTTAACAAAAGTTGGTATGAGTAACAAGTAGCAAGGGGGACATACTCTGACGTAGTACTTAAATTTTTACCTCCTCCAGTTTTTGACGGGTGGGGGTAACTTCAGAATTTTAAATGGAAAGGTGTAGTTTTTTCTATGAAATTTTAATCAGCATAAAAACTACATAAGTGTACAAAAAATTACTTCATTTGCTTTACGGGTTGCATACTTATCAATAATCAACTTTTATTTTAAAAATTTTAGTTTATTCTTCGTCAAAAATTATGTATGTAAGCAGAAAATTGTTGCATTTGGTAGTTACTTAGGTTACGACCTACTCTGTCAAGTAGTGACATTTGTGTCAAAAATATCTATAGTCTCTCTTCAGATCTCTTCAGATATGGAGCAAAACTACGACATTGAGATCAATATGTTATTAATTTTGGGTGAATGTAGGAAGAATTACCGGGAAGCTGCACAATTGTTGGCTGTCAGGTTTCCTGCTATTCCTAAGTCCCACATGGCATTTAAGAGGCTGGAAGACCGAGCTCGCAATACTGGAAACCTTCGTGCCAAAAAGAGAATTCGGCGACGAACTAAAACCAGTGAAGACATGGCCGTTGAAATTTTGGGCGCCATTAATTTAAATCCCCACGTTGGTTCCAGAGAACTTGCTCAAGATTCGGGAATGTGTCAAAAATCAGTACTAACTATTTTACATTCCTACAATTTTCACCCTTATCACGTTAGTCTTCACCAAGAACTGTACGGCGAGGATTTTCAAAATCGAGTAACATTTTGTACCTGGTTAAGGATGAAGATTCAAGAAAATCATGCTTTTTTAACACAAGTGATTTTTTCTGATGAGGCTACGTTTACTAATTGTGGTCAGGTAACTATTTATTTGCCACTAGGATATTTTTGCATTTGGTATTGCAATTCGCATTAATTTTCTGCTTTTAATTTAAGGTCAATAGACACAATATGCACTATTGGGCAGCTGAAAATCCACACTGGATTAGGATGGTGCCAAATCAGCATCCTTGGGCAGTGAATACCTGGTGTGGTATTGTTGCAGACAAAGTAATTGGCCCACATTTTTTGATGGCCCACTAAATGGGAAATGTACAATAACTTTTTAAATAACAATTTGCCGCAGCTTCTAAATGACAATGGAATTAGGCACGAAGAAGTGTGGTTTCAGCAAGATGGTGCTCCACCACACTTTGCGCGGCAAGTACGAGATTCTCTAAATTACATATTTGGAGACAGGTGGATTGGGCGAGGTGGTCCTGTAAACTGGCCTGGTCCTGATCTGACCCCCTTAGATTTCTTTCTATGGGGATTTATAAAACAAAAAGTTATGGCTACAGCACCAACCACACCAGAAAACATGAAAAACCGTATTCGACAAGCTTGTACATTAGTAACTGCCGACATGTTAAATCGTGTGCGCAACTCCTGTCAAAAAAGAATTTTGAAATGTTTAGAAGTCAACGGAGGCCACTTTCAACACCTTTTGAAGCATAACCAGCGTTAATTTTAAATATTCTAATAAATTTATTGTTTCGTTTATTATTTCCTTAAAAATTCGTTACTAGGCAACCAGTAAAGCAAATGAAGTAATTTTTTGTACACTTATGTAGTTTTTTATGCTGATTAAAATTTCATAGAAAAAACTACACCTTTCTATTTAAAATTTGAAGTTACCCCCCACCCGTCAAAAACTGGAGGGGGTAAAAATTTAAGTACTACGTCAGAGTATGTCCCCCTTGCTACTTGTTACCCATACCAACTTTTGTTAAAATCGTGCAACACATTTTAGAGATATCGCATTGTAACACTTTAAAATCCTCACCCTGTATATAAATATCGCAGGCAAATGGTTATTTTGGGCAAATGGTTTCTACCTAGGCAAAAGCCTTTTGCCTGGGCAAATGAATCGATGTAAATAATTTTTATTTAAAAGCCATTTGCCTAGGTAAATGCATTTGCCGTGGTCCTTGTTAGGAAAATGACTATGATATATTTGATAACATATTAGGGGTACAGTGTGTTTTGCAGACTACAGTGAAAAGCAAAAGCAGTGTAATTTAATTGATTCGAATTGCTATAGACGGTCATACAAAACTGTCACATTGGGGCGGTCATGGTTAGTTTTGGATAATAATATTTTTTTTTGAATTTGCCTTATAAAGAAATTAAAAAAAAAAAAAGATTAAACTAACCAGGACCCCCAATGTGACAGTTTTGTATGTCCATCTGGTTATGAAAATATTTCTATTTCCATTTGC
Source organism: Listronotus bonariensis (assembly GCA_014170235.1). Lineage (NCBI taxonomy): Eukaryota > Metazoa > Arthropoda > Insecta > Coleoptera > Curculionidae > Listronotus > Listronotus bonariensis. Next base: position 84,747 of record JACEGR010004390.1, read on the forward strand.
CTAAAAATTGATTAGGCAAATAGAATAAAATGCTATTGGACTAGGCAAATAGTATTTAAAAATAAAAAGCACCATTTGCCCAGGCGGAAGGCATTTGCCTAGGCAGAAGGCATTTGCCTAACATAACCATTTGCCTGCGACATTAACATTAGCTAAACTAAAAGTCCAGATGCCTTTGATTTCGCCATTATTGTTTTAAGTTCATGTGTCACTAAATTTAAAATATACCAGTTTGCGAATCAGGGGCGGTCATTAAACTTTTCGGGGGGCACAGGGCCGTCTCGAGGAAAATTGCGAAATTTTGCCCGCCTTTCGAAGAAAAAAATTTTGAAAGCAAAAAAATGTCTTCACCTCATTTTATTCTTTTCTTAAAGACTTGATTTATCTTTTCTTCCTCCCTTTTTACATATCTTTGAAGAGCAAAAAAAAAAGAGTAAAACACTTTTCTATTCTTTCACTCACCCTGAATTTGGAGCACTCAGAAATTAAAAAAATAGTGTTTTGGTATTATTTCTACAAAAAGTTTTTTAAAATTCTTAAATAAATAATAGTTATATAGGTATATAGTTACAAGCAAACTATTGTCTCTTAAAAGAAAGTAGACTTTCTAGGTAGTAGTTATTTAAAAATAACGTCCGTGGTGGCACTACCGCGTTGTCTAAAAGGTGCTGTGAAATGCAACTGCATGTTTCAGTGCTTGGATAACGTTGACGGAACACGACAATATTGGGTTAAACATCCAGTAACCCGGCACTCACGGTACACTGGTATTTAGGCATAAGCCTTCGTGAGATGTCATAAAGATAAAAAAAAGACCCTGATTTTGTGTTGCAATATAATGGTCGTGCTACAAAATTGAAATAACAAATACCTAAGTATAAATAAATAGATCATCTTGAAATGGTACCTAATTTAAAAAATTTAAACGGCCATAGAAAAATATTGTATGCAACACATGCATAAAGTGTTTTTTTTTTTATTTATGGGATTGACGCACTCGCCTGACGGCTCGTGCTGTCAAACTTCCTATGCGTCAAAAGGTATTACTTTATGCATTTTTTACATAAATGACTACTAAGCTATAAAAAAATACGTATTTTTTTTATTTGTGTTATGGTCCGCTCTGCTTCTCAACGCCTCTAATATCCTTGTATTGATCAGCTTCGGTCCCAGCCAATATTTTAGAAATAATCTATTGCTCAATTTTCTCCGTAATGATAGAGCCACAATGGATGTGTATGTTTAATACAAATGGCAATGTTTACTTAAGGCCTCTCTTGATTTAAGCAGATAAATGGAAGCTAAACAATACCACAGCGACAAATGGAATGATCGGAGGATAATTGTCCAAAGATTCAATGGAAATGTTGTTATGATGTTAGTAATTTGCCCAAGTATTGGATTAATTGAAGACATAAGAAAAAATAGAGCACGTAAATGATGGTTTTGAGTTATTATCTTTATTTAATACGGGACAAGTTCTAACATGACCTGGTCCTGAAACAGTTAAGCTATACGGAAAAAAATTGAATAGCGTTGTGTGCTATAAGAGTGTAGCGCAAAAATTGTGTTAAATATGTTTAATATTGACGTTCTAAGTGTAATTTTTGTCATTAATTTTTTGTCATGAAAATCAACGAGTTCTAAATTTTGTAACTGAATGATAGTATCTAACAACAGTAATTAATAGTGTATTACATTACAAGTGTGGAAAATGACTATTTACACACGAGTGCGACAAACCCACGAGTGTAAGAAAGGCATTTTCACAGGTGGTTTGGTTAGGTAATAACGGCAATAGTTTAATACAGTTTTCTGCTATTTTGAGGGTTTTTTAAAAATTATTGATACTTAAATATTTTAGACACAAATATTCCGTTTTTTAAAAATATCAGTAAACAAGCTTACGGGGCCGGGAAGTGAAAAGGGGTGCTGGGTGGGATAAAATGGGTAAAACGAGTTAATGAAACTGAACATTACATGTAAAATTAAGTAAAAATTACATTTTTTCTCATATTTTTGAGAAAAAATATGAAAATTGTAAATGCATAACCTAAAGCCCTAAAAGTAAGAAAAAAACGACTACTAAACGTCCGTTATAACATGCAAAATATGGAAAGCATTTTTGGAAGCGTCGGAAGGGTCTGACTCTATTTATGAATTGATAAAAGAAAGTGGATTCATAAAGTGTCTATTAGCCTCAGGTTTAATAAAGGGATTAAAAAAGATTTAACTAATTGTTTGAGTACACGAAGGCAGAGAGAAAGAAATTTGATCTATAGAAGTTTTTTCTCTGGCGCTTTAGGTCGAACGGTCAAGCGGCAAGGCTGCCACTATAAAGTGCGTCCTCAAAGGTACGAGGAAGATTTTTAATTTGATTTACTTACCTGACAACACTGTGCCACTGAGTAAGCAGTCAGTGAAAGTTGTTTTTTGTGGTTATGTCTATTTTTGTTTATGTTTTTATTTTTCGGAAATTTTATTATTACTCTTTTTAATATTAGAAAAAAGCTTATACTATGTAGTAACTTAACGTTAATAAGATGATTTTTGCTAATTTCGGTTCTACTGTTGCTATTTTCACAAGTGGTCGTAGGAAAATATGAATCTTGACTACATTATAGTAGTATTGAAAACGGTAACATGAAGTTCTGCTATAAAAGTAGTAAATACTACTGCACATTATTTACTACAACGTATACCTGGGGCCTATAGTGCTACACATTGTAACTGTGTAGGTTACAATTGCATGAATATTTACCTGATTTTTTCCGTGTAACTTTTTTCAGACACTCTGTATTAAAGTTTTAAATAAAAATTTGTATTCTTTAAATTTTATAAAAATATCTATACTAAGTTTGTAGCCACTAATCTTCGGAAATACTGAACCGATCATAAAAAATTCTTTTACAATTAGAAATCTACACTATTTAGAAGTGTTATAGGCTATATTTTAATAAAAATAAACAAGAAGTTCAGAGAAAAATAATAATATGTATGACAATTCAGCGAAAATATTATGGTTTATGGATATAGATGTGATAATGGCTCTAAACGACTTCTATAACTAAACGGTGCGGTGGTTTAGTGGTAGAATGCTCGCCTGCCACGCGGGCGGCCCGGGACGCCAATGCAGATTTTTTTATAAAAATAGTGTGACAGGTGGGTAAGTATGTGATAAAAGTGGATGTAAGCAGTCGTTTTTGAGATATCTAAATTTAAAAAATCGCTTCCTGGATGGATAGGTCTAAACTTTACAGAGTGTTTCAGAATAGGACGCTGATTTTTGAAAGTGTAGATCCT